>JAASAO010001979.1:0-156896 GCA_017311375.1 Mytilus coruscus | reverse complement strand
GGAGTTGGGGTTGGGTTGGCTGGAATTTGCCCCAAAGTTGGTTATCAGGTGCAAAAAGTGTCAATTTTGACAATTGTTCGTCCTATTTCTTGAATTGGAAGACCAGTAGATGCTGATAGATGTATCCAGCTGTAGTCTGCATGTAGTGTGGACCACAGTTGACACAACAGTGCTTAAATTGAAAATTGAAGTAAAACTTATCTTGATACATCAGTCTAAAGAAGGGCATTTGCACAAAAATCCGGAATTTCCCGATTTGTTTTACTGCAACTGGGCCTGCAACCGAAAGAAGTCGTTCCATAGGCGTATTTCAATAATAAACACAATCAATTGTTAATTGTTAGTGGGTTTACACTTTTTTGGAAGTTTTAGGCTTCTGAAATGCGTGTGTCAGACATCGAAGAGAAGCCCACCCTTAAAAACCCCACGTTTTATCGGTTTCAATTTTCGAAGTTCGTATTTGACCTCAAAACAACCATTAAACATGAGAGACATGACAATGAATAGCCTAAGATAGAAGGAACATGCATAACCTTCGAAATTAATGTCATACAGTTGACCTCTAAAAGTATAGAGAGCCATTGGAACCCCAAAAAATTGTATTTTGGGTAGAGGCAGTAATATTACGGCCGGCCCCACATGGTAAGGGTTAAAAAGGCCAGATACTGCTATTTCTTCAAAATTTCTATTTCTCAATCAACTTTATTTAAAGATTTGATAGCTAATTGATATATATGATATTTGACATTAGAAATGTAATTTGTACGAGAATAATACTTGGATTTAAGTTTCACCATAGAAACTGCAAAAAAAATACATATATAAGCATAATTTATCTTTCTTGTTTTAGCAAGTTCCTTTTTTTTGTAGCTCTTTAGGATATACATGTAGTTGAATATCAACATAATATGGCATAATGCAAACAGGAAGTAAGAAATTTCAGAATATTTTGACATATATGTTACCCTATGTTACTGGTTTTTAACAACTTGAGAGCAATTTGGTTACCTTTTCTGATGAAACTAGGCCTTTTTCCTTGTCCAAGAAAAATCATGTCTGACAATTTTGGCCAAAACACTCTATCTCGAAAAACAGCGAAAATTATAACCCTATACTATAGTCAGACAACACCTGATGAAAAGGTCAGGACACGGGTCAAAGTTTAAGTGAAACATACTTAAATAAGACAAGGCTTTGATTAAACAAGTAATTGGCAAAAGGTGCAGAATACATGGAATAAAGGCTAAAAAATAAATAACGGGTACAAATAAATAGGCCAAAAAAAAAAAGATAAAGAATAGAGAATAATGGGCTGTTTAAGTATAAAGAATGGAGAATAATGGGCTTAAAAAATAAAGAAAAGTTTAAGAATGGTCTAAAAATATAAAAAAATAAAATGCTTCGCTGAGCGCAGCCTGATACGACCGCAGAGGTAGAACCCTGAACAGTTGGGACAAGTTGGGACACAATATTCAAGCTTGATACTGTCTGAATTTGGGTTGTGATCAAATTTTTGATATGATATAGGTTTCTGACACAAAATAAATGTGGTCAAAGATCTATTGCGCAATACTGTGCAATTGAAGATTTCTTCTTGAAACTTTAAAAAAAAATTGAAATTTCAAAAATTTTGAAAAAAAAATATGAACCCCCAAAAAATTGGAAAATAAAATTCCCCTTAGAGTAATTATCCCAAACTCAATCCCAGCATTCCTTTTGTGGTATGGAACCTTGTAGTACAATTTTAGAGATCCATACACTTTAACACAAGTTATTGTATGGAACCTAGAAAATGCTTGTTTTGGGCCCTTTTGCCCTAATTCCTGTATGTTTAAGGCAATTACCCCCATACTCAATCCCAGCCTTCCCTTTGTGATATGGAACCTTTTGGTACAATTTCAGAAAAAATCCATACACTTACACACAGGTTATTGTCCGGAAACTGTTCAAATGCTTGTTTATGGCCCCTTTTTGGCCCCTTATTCCTAAACTGTTGGTACCATAACCCCCAAAATCAATCCCAACCTTTCTTTTGTGGTATTGAACCTTCTTGTAAAATTTCATAGAGATCCATTCACTTTAACTAAAGTTATTGTCCGGAAACCAAATGTGTCTTCGGACGACGACGACGACGCAGACGACGACGCCGACGACAACATCATTGCATTATACGAACCCAAAAAAAATTTTGCGGTCGTATAAAAATCAGTTATTATTTCCCCAATGTAAACTTGTACAACTGATATCATTTATTATCTCTTATATAATCATTTGACATCACTTGAGTCTGTCATGACTCACATGTTGACCTTTGGCCTGGATCCACAAAATGAAATCATCGGAAACTTGGCAGAGATGCTCCTTACATGGACCTTTTCTGAGCTTGTAGAACTGAAGGGTGATTTCGTAAACAAGCATGAAGGCTGTCCAAGCCTTTTGATATATATAATTGATTGAACAAAACAGAATAATATGCTCTTCAAAGAACCCCATATATTCAATTTTTGTTGAAATCAAACAAAGTTTAATTTTGGACCCCGATTTAAACCAACTGGAAAATTGGACTCAAAATCAATATTCTAGATACATGTTAGGATTCACCATATGAAAGAACCCAAAGAATTCAGTTTTGTTAAACTCAAACTTGGTTTAATATTTGACCATTTGGACCCTGATGTGGACCAATTTGAAAACAGGGCCCAAAATAAAAAATAAAATAACACAGTTTGATTCAGCATATCAAAGAAGCCTAATATTTCAATTTTGATCAAATCAAACAAACTTTCATTTTGAACACTTTGGTGAACAATGCTGACCAATTTAAAACAGGGCACAAAATCCAAAATCTAAATACACGGTGAGATTCAGCATATTATACACAAAGAATTCAAAACTTTGAATTAACCCTCATTGAAATTGGTCAAGAAATAGCAATTTTACAAAATATTAGAAAAGTATTGTTTTCCCTTTTCCTAAAAGGTGAGGGCTATAACCCATAAAATCAATACCAACCATTTCGAGGAGATCCATAGACTTATACGCAAGTTTTAATCTGGAAGCAAGGAAATCCTTGGGAGTTTTTTGGTACCTAATTCTTAAACAGTTAGGGCCACAACCCTAAAATAATCCCAACCTTCCTTTTGAGGTATGAAACCTTGTACTACAATTTCATAAAGATCCATACACTTATACATAAGTTATTGTACTGACACAAAAGAAGTGCTTGTTTTTGGCCCTTAATTCCTAAACAGTAAGGACATTAACCCCCAAAATCGATCCCATCCTTCCTTTTGTGATACGGAACCTTGTGATGCAATTTCATAGAGATCCATATTATTCCATACACTTATCAAGATATTGTCTGGAAACCAAATATCTTCGGACGATGATGAAAACCGAGGTCGTATAAAAACAATGATAAGAACGGCTAAATTAATTGAATCCAAACTTTGTGTATTTTATCTTAAGGGAGGAATGTCCACATTGGAAGGTAAAATTGTACACTGAATCACTATTGAAAATTACAGTTTGTTTTTCTTTTCAAGGGCTTTTAAATGGATTGATAAACCGACCGTATAGAATGTATCCGAACAGGTACTTAAGAAGTGTCGTTATTAGATATAAGAAGATGTGGTATGAGTGCCAATGAGACAACTCTCCATCCAAGTCAAAATTTATAAAGTAAACCATTATAGGTCAAAGTACGGTCTTCAACAAGGAGCCTTGGCTCACACCAAACAACAAGCTATAAAGGGCCCCAAAAATTACTAGTGTAAAACCATTCAAACAGGAAAACCAACGGTCTAATCTATAGAAAAAACGAGAACGAGAAACACTTATGAACCACATCAACAAACGACAACTACTGAACATCAGATTCCTGACTTAGGACAGGTGCAAACAATTGCAGCGGGTTTAAACGTTTTAATGGTACCAAACCTTCACCCTTATCTGAAAAATAGTGTAACATCACAACATAGAAAGACACACTATAAAATATCAATTGAAATGGCTTAATTCAATCAAAAGACATATTAACACCACTGAACATACACTGAACAAATAAATTTGATCTATGATACAATGTAAATACAAAATAAATAAACTAAGGAAGAATAATTAAAGTAACATGTTATACCGCTGTGAAATGTTAAACAATTTAAGAAAAATAATATGCTTGAACAAAATATCAGCCATTTGCAATTACTTTTAACACAGGTAAATGAAAATAATTTTGTTGTTAGGTATACGTGTACAGTTCAAATGGAGAAAGGAAATATTTTACAAAATAAATAATTTTGATGTTTAAAGTACGAAGAAGTGAAAATATATAGTAATACCAAACACTTATCAAAGCTGGTATATAGACCAGATATAACCCTGAAAAAGTAAACATTAAATAACAAAAAGCATATGTTTGTCCTTATTCATTAAAGACCAATATGGCTCCAAGAGTCTAAAGAGTTCCAATATGTCAAGAGGGTGTATTGCATTATAACTACAGTTAGAACCAAAAGTAGCAACCTTGAACATTTGTTCTGAGTGTTATTTCGTTAGTTTTGATGACAAACTATTGAGGCTAAAATCCTGGTTAGTAATTTAGACTCATTGGAACCTCTAGATTTTTTAAAATATACATGTGTGTTGATTCATTACACACAAACCAACACATACATGTATGATTTTAGCATGATAATTCCTTAATGAGATACATGTTCACTAAATATGATCTATCTATTAGCAGCTGAAAGCTTTGAACGAACGTTGTTTTACTTATCCCAAACTAAACAAGTCATAAGATATCCACGCAAACATTTATATATAAAAAGGTTTTCAGTTAATGGCTATTTTAATTTTAAGAAATTCTGTTTCATCCAAAAATGGAAAATAATTTATCACGTAGCATAGATAAACAAAAATCAATATATGAAGTTTTATACTTTAAAATGTCTGGGAACACAGTTATCGTTCTTTGATTTTCGTTAGTCCCTAGTGTGGACAGTGTCTTACTTGCAAATTTTTTTTGATAGCCCTTCCAAATTTATTTCTTCATGTTTTATGCCTCAAATAGCAAGTAGGAGGATGAATTTACACAGTAAAAATTTGGGTCATGAATTTTAAAGTTAAGTAGTGATTTGGTCCAGCTGAAAAGGTTAAAATTAGCATTTTGGAAGGTGTCAAAGATCCCCCTTTACATAAAATTTTCCATATTTTGAGTTAGAGCTGATGAAGTTTTCTTTAATTTTGATATAATTTGTCCCAAAAGGAGTACAACACACTGTAAAAATATTATTGAGAAAGCGCAGGTGGGATTTTTTAAATTTTCGTTTATTGTCTAAAAGAAATGCACTACGAAATAACTGTGTTCTCGGGCCTTATATGACCTTGAACAAAAAATAATGACCTTGAAATGATATTTTCTATTTCCTTTCCATTCATTAAAAACAAACATGATGTTGTATATTCCATTTGTTTCACAATTAATATTGATATACATGAAATTCACTACTGTAAGTAAAGACAAGCAATAGGGTGTAAAAGTTAAAATCTCAAATTTGATGAAAAAATCTAGTTTTTTCAAATTTTTATATAAAAAATTCAGTAAATTTACTCATTCTAATTTTTTACCATATGATTGTTGGATGTCTTGATATAATCTGGATAAAAACAAAATTTGCTGGAAAAATCGCGAAAATTGATTTTTTTGAATTTGGAAATGTACTATTTTAGGATTTTGGAGGTCCATAAAGATTTCTAAAACCTCCAATATAGTCTCAATAATTACATATTTTCCACTTTCTAAATTTAATATTGTTTTTTTAGGTTTTGGTAGATCTTACCTTATACTTTTCATGTGCAAACAGTTTATAGATATTAAAGATCAATAAAATATTATTATTACATCACAAAAATACCAGTTTTTGCCATTTTTGTCAATTTCCAAGCAAGTTCAGATGGCAAAATTTATGACTGTATGTTACCATGGCAACATCATATATTTTGTTTAAATTTAATTTATTTTTATTTTTATTAGGTTAAGTCCAACATATAATGCAAATATGACATAATTCTGAGAGTATGAGTGGCCATCAATATTCCATATCCTTTGATGCTTTCAGAGAATGACTCTTAATATGTTTAATAAAATACATTGAATAAAATAACACAGGGAAATATCTATCAAGAAAATTATACAAATAAGTTTTAGACTGATAGTTTTAATTCAAGGTTAAAATTACATGTAAATTAAGTACATGTACTGTAGGCCATATGCTGACATGTTATAGTAACAATTAATTAATGAACTGGACATACGCAAGATTCACAACTATAAATTGTCCAGATAAAACATTTCAATTAAAATCAGCTTGATATATGGACACTGGTCCAGACCGGCTTAAATAAACTGTTGTTCCAAATAACCTTGTGTTGTGTAACAATGGTTCAGTGGTCAAAGTTAAGTTTTTGAGTTTTGGTCATTTTTTCTATTATTATATGCAATAGGTCACTATATTTGGTGTATGGAAATATTTTATGATGTACATGTCAGTCTCGTATGTTTTATTTGACCTTGACCTCATTTTCACAGTTCATTGCTCAGTGTTAAGTTTTTGTGTTTTGGTCAGTTTTTTCTTAAACTGTAAGCATTATAGTTCAACTATATTTGTTGTATGAAAGGATTGTAAGGTGTATATGTCTGTCTGGCAGGTATAATCTGACTTTGACCTTATTTTCATGGTTCATTGGTCAATGTTTAGTTTTCTTGGTTAAGTCTGTTTCTTAGAAACCAAAAGCAATAGGTCAACTATATTTAGTATTTTGAATGAATGTAAGGTGGACATGTATTTCTCATTTGGTTTATCTAACCTTGACCTTATTTTCTTGGATCATATTAAGTTTATGTGATACTTGTCGTTATTACATTTAGGACTATTATCACATAAAATCATTCAGCTTGTGCAGTCTTGTCTTGACCTCGAGGGATATCAGATTAAATGGTTGCCCTGGATTCCCCACTCTATTGATTGATTTGTTACCTGATTTGAAACCCAAGAGATCCTTTTTGTGTTTATTTTCTAGTTATGGTTATTGTTGTTGCATGATTTTAAATCATGTGCAACATTTAAATTTTAAAAAACAATGTTGTGAACAACGTACTGGTAGAAGTAGAACACCCCTTTAGCCAAAATGGACTATATTATCAACGTTAAGAAACTACATACCACTTGTTGGTCATTGTTGATCAAATGTTTTTAAAAGGTCAAATTCCTTAAGCATGTTGTAACATCTAAGTAATTATCAGATGTGTTTATTTTCCCATATTCTGCTTGTACCAAGTCAGAAAAATGACAGTAGTTTTCCATTCGTTTGATGTATTTTATCATTTGATTTTGCCATTTGATTAGGGATTTTCCGTTTTGAATTTTCCTCAGAGTTCAGTACTTTTGTGATTTTACTTTTTGCTATTATTCCTGTTATGTTAAAATTTTGAGTAGTTCAATAATGAACTCATTCATTGATATGTAACGGGACTATGTCGCCTACCCATTGTCTACCCAAGTTCTGGGATATTTGACAAACTATGTAAATATAAACAAGAACTATAAGGAATAATAACATAAACCAATAACCCCAAATAGATTGAATAAACAAGTAAACATAGTGACACCATTACAGATAGATTGTAAACATTGTCCAAATCGTTGACTCACAATTTATTTTAAGTTCCAGATATATGCATATGTTTTTAAATGCATTCAGTTTTTTTTTTTTTTTTTTATATCACTGAAACTAAAGCATTTAGAGCAATCTGACATGGTCTAAAAATGTTCATCAGCACAGATACAGCGTCTTCATATGTGTGTGATATTTGCCACTGGACCGGGCCTAATCACAAATCTATCAGTTCCTGTACACATAGTTTTTGCTAAGATACAAACATAATTTTGTAAATAGATGATTCTTAGAACAAAACTTGGAGATAAGATAAGAAAATCTTTTATAGAAGTGATATATTTTGGATACAAATAACCATAGACTAAGTTTTTACATTTTATTACAATGTATTATTCATATCTTTTCACAGCCGAAAAAGACCTGGTTGCAAATTTATTACAACACTACTATGATGATGTAGTTAAGATCTTGAAAGTAGATGAGTTGTACATATTAATAATAGACGAACTGAAAGAAAGAAAAATTAGATCCCAGCTCGATGAAGAGGGACCAATTAGCACAACCAAAGATCAAGATTTGGATGAAATTGTATATAATTTGATAACAACCGTCATCAGAAAAGGTCGCAATGCCATGTTAAATTTTGTCGACATTCTTCTTAAGAATGACCAGGAAGTAATAGCCTTAAACTTATTGAAGAAAGTACCAAACCGAAACAGTATGGAGAAAAGAGGTAGGAAGTCGTGATAATTTTGTACCTGGTAATGTTTTCTATATGTACAATTAGTTTTGAAAATTTACGTAGAGCTCTTTATTTAGAAGGATGTGTGATACATTTTTGTCATCTTCACAACACAAAAATCTACATATCTCTTATTCTATATATACATGTAAATGTTTACTTATTTAGTGTTATATCTCGTCTATCTATTTTTAATATATATCAGCTTTGGGTATGACTATAAATTTTCACTTCTGTTCTCGTACTATGAACAAAAAATATATTTCCGTTCTCCATTTATACTGTATACCTTACAACAAAATTATTTGCATTTACCTGTCTACATTATTCTATTTGGCGGCATCTTGTTCAAGGTTATGGTTGTCTTTCTGAAATTGTTTAACATCTCACCCCATATTTTATGGATTTTGTATTTACATTGTGTCATAGATCAAATTTATTCGTTCAGTGTATGGTCACTTGTGTTAACATGTCTTTTGATGGAGTTAAGTCATTTTAATTGATGTTTTATAGTGTGTCTTTCAGTTTCTATGTTGTACTATTTTTTTTTTTCAGATAAGGGTGAAGGTTGGTAACTATTAAAAAGTTTAAACCCGCTGCATTTGTTTTCACTTGTCCTAAGTCAAGAACCTGATGTTCAATAGCTTCCGTTTGTTGATGTAGCTAATAAGTGTTTCTTGTTTCTCATTTTTTTCTATAGATTAGACCGTTGGTTGTCCCCTTTCAATGGTTTTACACTTGTCAGTTTTTGGTCTCTTTACAGCTTGCTGTTTGGTCTGAGCCAAGGCTCCGTGTTGAAGAACGTACTTTGACCTATAATGGTTTACTTTTACAAATTGTGACTTTGATAGAGAGTTGTCTCATTGGCACTCATACCACCTCTTCTTATATCTATAAAAGACAAATTGAAAGAGTTGGTCCTGCTTTGTTTCATAAAAAAGAACAGCCAACGTCGATACAAGTATCTTTTCTTAGGGAGGGATAAATCCCTCGTTGTAAAAAATCACTCTTGATTCATACCAAAAAATTCTCTGAAACTGAGATTAAGATGCTTGATCTCTAGATTGACAACATATTTGTTACGTTTGGTGGACATGTTTTTGAACAAACATTTGCATTCCAATGAGAACCAACTGTGCTCATATTCTTGCCGACTTGTTCCTTTATTCATATGAGGCTGACTTCATACAAAAACTTCTGAGGAAGAAGGAAAAGAAGTAAACTTTACTTTCCGCTATATAGATGATGTTCTCTCACTAAATAACTTCAAATTTGGTGACTATGATGAACCCATCTATTCCGCTCTATATCTTGACTTACATCTAGAAATTGACAATTAGGGTTGTTGAAAAGAAAACTTTACGACAAAATGATGATGTCAGCTTCTTAATTGTGAACTTTCCATTTCAATGTAGCTACATTCCAACAACGCCTGCATGTGGAATATATATCTTCCATTTGATACGATATTCGAGGGCTTGTATTTCTTACCATGTTTTCCTCAATAGAGGATTGATGCTCACAAGGAAGCTTTTAAACCAAGAGTCCAAAGTAGTGAAGTTCAAATCATCCCTTCGTAAGTCACGAGTTGGTTGACCGTTATGGAATATCCTTTTCACAGATGTTAGCGGATATGACTTTATTGTTCCTAATGTTGTAACTACAATCCCGTCGCCTTTTCACAAAGGTGACCTACCAAATTAGACATATTCCTGGGTTTGTTCTTACATGAGCAACACAACGGCTGCCACATGTGAAACAGTATAGGTTTACCCTTCCGGAGTACCTGAGATCACCTTCAGTGTTTTGATGTGGTCATGTTTCTCAGTCTTAGTTTTCTATGTTGGTTTTTGTGTCCTATTGTTTGTCTGTTTGTCTTTTTCTTTTTTAGCCATGGCGTTTCAGTTTATTTTGAACTTATGAGTTTGAATGTCGTCTCGTATCTATCGTTTCTCTTTCGCAGCTTATTCAGGTAAATTTTCATATATAAAACGCGAGGCTTGACAATCTTTTTGAGTACTAGTATTTAAAATTAAGCTGTCTTTCGAGAGTGGAGAAATACCATATTGCACGTGTTTCGGTGTTGAAATCTGTTTCCCAAATGATTGTAAACTTCATGCAGACTAATATTATCTTTCTGTTTTAATTATCTGCAAATAGATGTGTTCTGTTTTTGTGATGTTGTCAGGCATGGTTGCCTTTTTTCATGACATCATAATTAAATTATGACCATGCAATCAAGAACTGAGATCAAACGAACCACACATTGTTATAAAGAAAAGTATTAACCGGTTATAAAAAAGTATGAAAGAGGGACGAAAGATACCAGAGGGACAGTCAAACTCATAGACTGAAAATAAACTGACAACGCCATGGCTAAAAATAAAAAGACAAACAGACAAATAATAGTACAGAAGACACAACATAGAAAACTAAAGACTTAGCAACACAAACCCCACCAAAAACTGGGGGTGATCTCAGGTGCTCCGAAAGGGTAAGCAGATCCTGCTCCACACCCGTTGTGTTGCTTGTTATTACAAATCCGGTAAATAGTCTAATTCGGTAGGTCACATTCGTGAAAAGGGAAGGGTATTGTAGTTACAACATAAGGAACATATCCGATATCATCTGTGAAACAGTTATTCCATAACGGTCAACCAACTCGTGATGGCGTCCGTAAAATTTACGAAGGGATGATTTAAACTTCACCATTTGGAACTCTTGGTTTAATAGCTTCCTTGTGAGCAGCAATCCTCTATCAAGTAAATCATGATAGGAAATACAAGCCCGGGAATATCGTATCAATTGGGAGATATATACTCCGTATGCAGGCGCTGCTGGAATGTTGCTACATAGAAATGGAAAGTTCACAATTGGGAAGCTGAAATCATCTCTTTTGTCGTAAAGTTTTGTTTTCAATTGACCCTCATTGTCAGTTTCTAGATGTAAGTCAAGATATGAGGCAGACTTATCTGTATCTGTAGTATCCTTTATCTCTAGTTCAATGGAATAGATTCGTTCAACATAGTCACCAAATTTTGTATTATTTAGTGAGAGAACATCATCTATATAGCGGAACGTAAAATTAAAGGATACTGCTAATTTCTTATCTTTCTTCCTAAGAAGTTCCTGTATGAAGTCAGCCTCATAATAATAAAGAAACAAGTCGGCAAGAAGAGGGGCACAATTGGTTCCCATTGGAATTCCGACAGTCTGTTGAAAAACACGTCCTCCAAACGTAACAAATATGTTGTCAATCAAGAAATCAAGCATCTTGGTAATGTCAGTTTCAGAGAATTTTTTGTTTGAATCAGAGTGATTCTTTACAAAGTAGGATTTATCCCTACCCATGACAAGATACTTGTATCTACGTTCGCCATTCTTTTTAATGAAACAAAGTAATACCAACTCTTTCAATTTGTCTTTTAGTTTGGAATGGGGAATACTTGTGTAAAGTGTAGAAAAGTCAAATGTTTTAATACTATTGCAAGATGAGAGAGTCATAGATTGTATGTACTCTAAAGATCTTTGGAATTTTTTAGTATCCACATCTGATTCACGCCACCTCTATAATAGGCAGTTTCACAATAACTTTGGAGCCTGGCTTTGATTGCTGATAAAATAGATGTTTATAATTTAGAAAGAGGTTTTCGTGGAGCACTTGGAAGACCCAGCAATATACCGTTGTTTGTAAGGACACTTATGTAATTTAGGTATCCAATACAGTGATGAATGATCCAGTTCTTCATCTTTGGTTGAAATTCCAAAGGAACATAGAACAGACCTATGATTATCCAGGATTTCCTCTTTGGTAAGTGTCGTGAGGGTATATGTTGAGTTTCCAAGTGAATTGTCAATACCTAATTCATTTAGCAAGCAGTTTATGTAATGATATTTACACACAAAAACGATGTTGTTTGGGGCTTTATCTGCGGGGACAACAACATATTTGTCATGGAGGTAGGACAAGTGTTTTGCAACATTTGGGTCTATAAAAATGGACGTAGCGTGGGTATTGATAGACCCATTTAGTTTCTTAATTCGGATTTGTATCAACGACCTCACAGCCCTAATCCATTCGGAAAGAGTATCTACGTCTTCTTTCTCGCGTTTAGCCCATTGCCTGGCATAATCCTCGACTGAATCCATCAGTATTTTGAAGTTGTATTTCCAATTGATGGATTTAGGCTCACGATATTTCGGACCTTTGGATAACAAATTTCGCAGGGAAGTGTTATTGACAATGTTGAGGTCTCCGGTAATAACGTGGCCAGCCGGATTATATGTGAATTGGGAACTAGCACAGGTGCAATCAGGAGGTTTAGACTTGAAGTCGTCAATGTTGAGATCCTGCAAAACGTGTTTGTAATTGAAAATTTTAGTTGCAATTGGTTTGGTGTAGGTATAAGAAATTATTGGTACAGACTGATCTTTAAAATAAGGAGGTATAAATCGGGTGAGAATTAGATAAATGGATTGCAAAATTTACGCGAATTGGCTCTATAAATATAAAAAAGAAGATGTGGTATGATTGCCAATGAGACAACTGTCCACAAGAGACCAAAATGACACAGAAATTAACAACTATAGGTCACCGTACGGCCTTCAACAATGAGCAAAGCCCATACCGCATAGTCAGCTAGAAAACAACATCACCTTAAAAATAAAGATTTGATATTCCGTTTGTCCTTTAGGTTACAGCTAATCTTTCCAAACTTATACTTTCTGGTCTTTTAAAGACTTTAAGTAATTTTTGGTAAAGGAAATGCTCGATTTAATAATTATTTAATTATGCAAATATTATTCTCATTGTAATCCGACACGTTGCCACTGACGGGGATAAAGCGAACGATTTAGGAAATATAAGCACCGTAAGGAGTTCTAAAAGAAAACTAACAATAGGGAAGACAAAATCATCATGTCGTAAATTTGTTGTATGAATTTCCTGTGTGAAACTGATATACAACTATTCAAATCTAGAAAAAATGAAGATATTTAAATGGCATTGGCTATTTTGCCGGCTCTGATTAAAATATCTTAATTTAAGCCGGCAAAATAGCCTATTTCTATAGGAATGGCTATTTTACCTGCACTAGCATTAGAAGTTAAAAACTATTTTGTTAACACAGTATGCGATTCAAATAACTGTCTATTATTTCAAAAGCAAGTTTAATTAAACAATATTTATACGACCATAAAAAAAAAATTGCGGTCGTATATTGGTATCACATCGTCGTTGTCGTCGTCGTCCGCGTCGTCTGAAGACATTTGGTTTTCAGACAATAACTTTAGTATAAGTAAATAGAAATCTATGAAATTTTAATACAAGGTTTATAACCATGAAAAGGAAGGTTGGGATAGATTTTTGGGGTTATGGTCCTAACAGTTTAGAAATTAGGGGCCAAAAAGGGACCCAAATAAGCATTTTTCTTGTTTCCAGACAATAACTTGTGGAATGGTGTATAGATCTCTTTGAAATTATACCACAAGTTTCCATACCACAAAGGGATGGTAAGAATTGGCTTTGGGGGATATGGCTCAAACTGTTTAGGGGCAAAAAGGGGGGAAACAAGGGTGTCCTGGTAAATGGACAATTACTGAAGTACAAAACATAATTTAAAAGCAGTGTAAGGGAGGTAATTCAAACACAACTTTTTGAATTACCTCCCTTACACTGCTTTTAAACTATGTATAAAGAAATGTTGTATTGTCTTGAGGTGATTAGCTGTCAATTTATTAGACGTTACTATTTCAAAAATGCTGATAAATGGTAATTTAATTTTAGCCATGATTATGTATGTCATTTTCTATTTTAAGACTTTTATGATGTATTTAAATGGGTAATTATGGTGGCAAACTCCATTGGTAATTTGAGTTGAGATTATGTCCATATCATGAGGGAAAGAATTTTTTTTTGGAAAAAGGGGGGTTGGGGGGAGGTTGAAAAAAAATTGGGGGAGGGGGACAATTTGTTCTCAAGATTTCAGAAATTTTCACAACAGCATAGTGTATTGCACAAAAGCAAAAAAATGAATAGAAATTAAAATCACATAACCAATTCAAGTTCTTTGACTATAGTTATTCTGTGTCAGAAACCTATTATGTGTCAAATATTTAATCCAAATTCAGACCTGTATCAAGTACGAATATTGTGTCTATTTTTGTCCCAACTGTTCAGGGTTGGACCTCTGCAGTCGTATCCAGCTGCGCTCGGCGAAGCAATTTATTTATTTTTGTAGCTATGTGATTGATTTTTTATATTGTATAATGTTTTAACAAATTTATGATGCAATGAGATTTTTAACTTTTATTTTAGTATAACATACAGTTGAAAAATCTGAGATCTTATTCTCATGCATACATGTAGCATAAGACTGACTGATTTTAGAAATAATTTCAACTACATGTTTAGATATGATTTTATTGCATTAAATGAATGCTCAATATTTCTATTTTGTTTTTCTTGTTATAAATTCTTAATAGTTATTTACACTTTTACTGATTAATTTTTTAACAATTATAATATATATTTGTCTCAAATATTGTTAGCCGTTACTTATTTAACTACGGGTATATCAGTAATTATTTGATTCTTTTACGTTGACAGTAAAACCAGGTTAAATTCACCATTTTCAAGAAAATACCTGTACCAAGTCAGGAAAATGTGTTTGAGCTTTTGATTATGCCATTTGATTAGGGACTTTCCGTTTTGAAATTTCCTCAGAGTTCAATATTATTGTGATTTTACTTTTTTCATAGTACTTTTCAAAAGTACATGTAAATATTAAATTTCACTCTTTACAAAGAACAGGCAAAATAACATATTGATGGTGCCGGTAAAATAGACATTCCTGTAGTAATAGGCTATTTTGCTGACTTGAATTAAGATATTTTAATCAGAGCCGAGAAAATAGCCACTGCCTATTTAAATTTTTTAGTTAATTCATGTAATTGGTAGCTGATTTCATATCCCATTATTTTAGTATAAACGTTCTTTGACAATTTTCTTCGATCTTTTTGGAAGTAATTAAGAAGTTGTTTTTCAGGTCTCTTAAGTAAATTTTTATTGCACAAACCAACATATACAAAGAGAGGCACAATGTATTTCCACAATGGTCAAGTCATTCTCAGTTAGTAGCCAATTGTAAAAGCATCTTAAGCCATCGTATGACCACTGGTTGAGTTTACAGGTTTCGGTAGCAACTTCTTGAGTGGTGAAAAAATCTTTGGCATGCCAAACATTTTCCGAAAGGTTCATGTTCGTGTTGAATTCGTATATCTTTTTTGTCCTTCTTAAGGCCATCGTGATAACATCTTGTCAAATTGTGTCATCTTCGTCATTTCTTCGTGTGATAATCGTAGCCATTGCCCATTTTCGCCTCACGAAGACAATACGAAAGAAACAAGAAGCTGCACGATTGTCTTTAGAAGGCTTCTAGACTATGTGAAGCCCTTGCAATGCTGTCGTGTATCCATCGTATTATAGTACAATGGCATTGAGATTGGACCACGGTGTCAGCAAAGACAACCACATTTTAATAGTTTTAAATAGCGTCGTATTACTTATGTCATGTTAACGTGTACATAATAAAGATCAGTCTCATAGCATCTTTCTCAGACAGTCCTAATCAACTCTACAGAACAGAGGCGTGTAAATCCCAAAGCTTCAATTACAACTCTTCACATTCAGTTTCTGCAGAATGGCATGCTTTGATGATGAGACTATCAGAAAAAAGGAGGAAACTGAGGTCTTTGCATGTCTGACAAAAGCAGAGAACGCAATTTCACTATAGCACTCTACTTAGAGACATAAGTTTGCCTTCTACAACCATACAAGACTTTCCAGACTTCCTAGAGTCATCTACGATGATGTCCTGCGAAGGGTATAAGGTAAAATAGAGGAGAAGGACACATGATACAGCTGTCTCTAGTTGTCCATCTGGAACCCAACAAGAGAGGCTCATTATAATATTTTTTTATCAATACTGAACCTCAAAGGCTTGTTCGGTGGCATGACAGAACAGGATGACCCAGTAAATATTCCAGTGAAATCAACACATATACACTAACATTCTGATGATGGACACATTATTTTTACATATTGCATTGTAACTTTTAACGTGTATGGAGTAATAAATTATGTTTCTGAAATTTTGATGAAATGATTTTAATATCGAAATTAAGATAAGTAAGGATCCAGAACCCATAAAGTAAGTAATTAAACGTTTGGCAATAGTTTTACAAAAGTTAGCAGTTAACCGGTTTACAGTAAGAATGACCGAATATCGAATACCAAAAATAACGCCAACCAGTTAACCGGATCTTGTTATCTATTTTGATAGATTTATAATAAATGTGTATCAAAATCAATAATCAATTTTGTAGAATTTTAAAAAAGTCGTCGTGGGAATCAATTTGACAGCTCAATTTTCCTGTATATTTATTGATATTGTTAACAATGAAAACATTCTAATTCTACAAAATCATTTAGCACAAAGACAACTTGTCTATCAGCTATAGGTAGCACGATAGTATTTGCATTCCAGAATTTAGGTTGCTCTTTTGTGTACCCTACTGAAGTCAATGTATCTGAACTGTGTGATTGGACAAAAAATACAGTATCAACTGAACAAACTTTCCCAAACTGAGTGATGAATCAGGTGTAGAAAAATATGAAATAATTTTACATACAAGTGAAAATGTATTTTTGAGAATTTTTTTAAATATTGTATTCACTGCATGATAAAAGACCTAAAAGCACTAGTGGCCATAGGTTTTTAAAGATATCAAAAAAAGTAAACGGTCATGATACATATTCAAATTCATTTCTGTATAGTATAATGAAAGTACTTCAAGTAATTGTTTATGTAGAATTTTTGGCAGTGTTAGAAAGTGGTGAAAATTCTAATAAGGCTACCATTATCCCTTATGGGCCAGGAAATACTACTGTGCCCCCTATAGGCAAGATCTAAAGTATTAAAAATTTTACGATTTACTCTATTATTTCATTTTTGATTAAATATCGCGGAGACATACATGTAATATACCACCTCTATCGCCAAAGACTTTGTCATACTTTAAACAAAATACCAAATAAAAAATGTTAGAATACAAATCACGTGCATGGAATAGTCCATTTGCCAATTACCGATTTGATTCTGTTATTACACACTTTTTAAACAAATTACTTCCCTTTGTCAATCGTAGACTGGTTCTATACTGGACAAAATTGGTTTTTGCCAATGCAAAGCATGATAAGTTGAGTTGATGTATCGGCAGTTTATCTAATTTTTCATGAAAAATAAGTTCTGGTGACAAAAGTATTTAGCTAAACAACAAATTAATGTAATTAAAAGATTTGAAAAACTTAAAGGTAACTCACACTACGCACAGGTAAATTTGCTCTTTCCCCTAGTTCTTCATTGCCAATAAAAATTAATGTCCCTCACAAGGGAGACGACTGAAAAAAGGGATCTCTAATTACAGGTTCAATTACAGGAATTGGCAAATAGACTATTAATGTATTCTGCGTGATATGTCGGAGTAACACGCTAAATCAGCATCTCATATCGAAACACTCCACAGAATTTTGTGAGACATTAAAGAAAATGAAACAATCAACGGCTTCAGACATTGCAAATTCTTAGATATCAAGAAGATTTTCTGAATTTATTACTAATGCCATAGTAGATATGGTAGTATAAGATTATTGAAAGTAATACTTCGTCCGGAATGCTCGAAGACGAGCCTTATAATGTCTGAGGATAAAATATGTTTCATCGAATCATAAAAAAGTGAATTTATAGATGGGCCTTTAAGCATCAACTGAATTATTGGTTAACCGGTTATTCGGTCGAAATATTATCCGAGTAGCCGGTTATGCAAAACTTTCCAATTTGACAACACTTTTTTATACCTTCGAGAGATCTCGTGATGCCTTCCTGTCAAAGTTCGAACACATTGTATTCTCAACACTACATCGTATACCCATCATGTTGTCTTCGTGTGTCCTGTGTATGATAGTTGTAAAAAAATATACCTTTTTGTGTTGCCTTCGTGTTACTGTTAGGTTCGGGTACCATTGTATGACTCTATGTATGCATTGTACTTGACTTGGCTGATTATTGGCTGTTGACCAGTTTCGGGACCCTTTTGTGCGAAATTCAAAATTCCGTATTCGTATGTCAGTCTGATGTCTTCATTGAGGAATAAAAAAAATCTTTTTTTTTTTAAATAAAAGACAAAAACAAAATGTGTGTAAAATATGCAATCAGTGTTTTAATCGTCTGATATCAGTCACTAATTTAAGTTATTAGCTCACCAGGGCCCAAAGGGCCCCATGTGAGCTTATGCCATCACTTAGCGTCCGTCGTCTGTCGTCGTAAACTAGTTCAAAAATCTTCTCCTCTGAAACTACTGGGCCAAATACCTTCAAACTTTAACTAAATGTTCCTTAGGGTATATAGTTTATAAATTATATCCGAAGTTTTGATCCATCGACAAACATGGCTGCCATGGCTAGGAATAGAACATAGGGGTCAAATGCAGTTTTTGGCTTATATCTCAAAAACTAAATCTTTTAGAGCAAATCTGACATGGGGTAAAATTGTTCAATGGGTCAAGATCTATCAGCTCTGAAATTTTCAGACGAATCGAACAACCCATTGTTGGGTTGCTGCCACCGAATTGGTAGTTTTAACAAAATTTTTCAGTTTTTGTCTCGCCTTGACGGAGTCAAAAAGCGAGACATAGGTATGCTGTTTCCGGCGTCAGCTGCGGCGGCGGCGTCAACAAGGTATTAGTTTGTGATTAGGTCAGTTTGTGGTGAACCACAAGTGGTAGGTCAATGATATTTGGTATGCATTTGTATTTGTATTAGCATTGGCACATCTCATTCCCATGGTTATTATTTGGCCCTGCCCCTCAGTCATGGTCTATTGACTTTGAAACTTTTGCTTAGTTTACATGTATTAGTTTGTGATTAGGTCAGTTTAGGGGGAACCACTAGTGGTAGGTCAATGATATTTGGTATGCAGTTGTATAAGCATTGACATATCTCATTTCCATGGAGATTATTTGGCTCCGCCCCCTCAGTCATGGTCTATCGACTTTGAAACTTTTGCTTAGTTTACATGTATTAGTTTGTGATTAGGTCAGTTTATGGGGAACCACTAGTGGTAGGTCAATGATAATCGGTATGCAGTTGTATAAGCATTGACATATCTCATTTCCATGGAGATTATTTGACTCCGCCCCCTCAGTCATGGTCTATTGACTTTAAAACTTGCTTAGTTTACATGTATTAGTTTGTGATTAGGTCAGTTCAAGGGGAACCATTAGTGTTAGGCCAGTGTTAATTGGTATGCAGTTGTATGAGTATTAGCATATCTCATTTCCATGGAGAATATTTGGCCTCGCCCCCTCAGTCATGGTCTATTGACTTTGAAACTTTTGATTAGTTTACATGTATTAGTTTGTGATTAGATTAGTTTAAGATGAACTACTTATGTTAAGTCAATGATATTTGGTATGCAAATTTATTGGCATTTGCAAGTCTCATTTCTATGGAGATTATATAGCCCCATCCCCTCATCATGGTTCATTGACTTTGAAACTTTTACATAGTTTACAAGTTAATGTTTGTGTTTAGACTTGTTTAAAGGAAACGACTTATGATAAGTCAATGGTATTTGGTATGCATTTGTATTAGCATTGACACATCTCATATCCATGCAGATTGTTTAGCCATGTACCTTCAGTCATGGTTCATTGACTTTGAATATTTGCATAACTTACATGTTAAAGTATTGCTATTTTAATTTCAATATTTGCATTATCAAAATTACAAATAGGCGAGACATATCTCTGTGTCAACAGTTTATTTGTTATTATTTTGAATATTATTATAGATATATATAAACTGTAAGCAGCAATAATGTTCAGCAAAGTAAGAACTACAAACAAGGTAATATGACCATAATTGTCAATGGACCCCTTAAGGAGTTATTGCCCTTTAAAGACAATTTTACACAATTTGTTCATCAAGTTTGCTAACATTTAAAAATCTTTTCCTCTGAAACTACTGGGCCAATTACCTTCAAACTTTAACTAAATGTTCCTTAGGCTATCTTGTTTATAAATTGTATCCGAAGTTTGTATCCATCGACAAACATGGCCGCCATGGCTAAAAATAGAACATAAGGGTCAAATGCAGTTTTTGGCTTATATCTCAAAAACTAAATCTTTTAGAGCAAATGTGACATGGGGGTAAAATTGTTTAATTGGTCAAGATCTATCGGCCCTGAAATTATCAGACGAATCGAACAACCCATTGTTGGGTTGCTGCCACCGAATTGGTAGTTTTAACAAAATTTTGCAGTTTTTTGTTATTATTTTGAATATTATTATAGATATACTAGAACACACCCGCGACATCGCCCTTGGCTGAATTATATACGTCATATTTTTACCCTGGATTTTTAGTATTTGTATTCATTTGATAAAGGCATGCTGATTATATTAAGGTGCACAGTTTTCTCTGCTTTCAAAATCTTTCTGTTTGAACCCGTCCTGGTTTTCTTACTACAATATAATAGTGGTACTCCAGATAGTGGAGGGAAGAATAAGAAGAGCTACAACCGGAAACTACATGTGACATATACTATTGGTATCGGCATCGGATTCGACCCGGAACTTCTTAATTATTGGCAATATTAATTACGTGGAAAACAAATGGGCCTGGAGTGGTGTAATTTTTAATCAACACCATTGTACTATATTAGTTATATATAAAGTTGAATTCTTTGATTCATCGTTTTTACGTCATGACGGCTGACAAATTGGACCTCGTTATTTTAGTATTATAGATATATAAACTGTAAGCAGCAATAATGTTCAGCAAAGTAAGATCTACAAAAAAGTTAATATGACCAAAATTGTCAATTGACCCCTTAAGGAGTTATTGCCCTTTAAAGACAATTTTACACAATTTGTTCATCAAGTTTGCTTACATTTAAAAATCTTCTCCTCTGAAATTTTTGCTAACATTTAAAAATCTTCTCCTCTGAAATGCAGGTGAGCGATTCAGGCTCTTGAGAGCCTCTTGTTTTAAGTTGCAATGAAAATTAATTTGCTGGAAACAATAAACAAATATTTGTTTGTTCCCAATTATATTGCTATTTAACAAGGTATGGTCTTAGTAAAAGCATTTCAATACAGGCTTTTTTGTTCTAAAATAAAGAATAGACAACAATTAGTTATTTGATTTTTGTTGTTGAAAAAAATGCTTTTTCATAGCCTCTTTTGGACATTATTATGTCAAACTCCTTTGAGGAATTTTTTCAATAATCTCAAATTATTTAATTGAAAAAAGATCATATTAAAATCATTATTTCTTCAAAAATTGAAATATTAATAAAACATACATCAGTATTGAGAAATTCTCCATCATTGGGCAATATAATACATTTTTGAAATTAATATCATGATGACACTGAAATAAAACTGTTTATCTTCAGTGTCATTCAATTTTTATAGAAAAAATAAGTAATCCTATAGTAAGATGAGTTTGAAAAATTGAATACGAATGTCTAAATAAAGAAATACTTGCTAAAGCAATCATTTACAAGTAAATTTCGTCATGGAAGAAAAATTTGCATGACTATAATGTTGTTTTTTTTTTTTTGTAGATAAAGAAAAACATCCACTTATACAGATGGAATCATTGGATAATGATAAACTGTTACATGCACATTACGAACTTACTATTCCTGTTACAGAGGATTTAACGTCTACCAGCGGTACAAGTTAGGACCCTGGGGGGTTACTGAGTATCCTTTCGGGTATAACTGTGCCGACAGCACTTGCCATATCATACCCTGTTCTAACCAGAAAACATTGAAAAACATACCCTGTTCTAAACAGAAATATTGAAAAACATACCCTTTTCTAGACACGCTCAGAAAATGTATACCCTGTTCTAGACACGCTCAGAAAATGTATACCCTGTTCTAGACACGCTCAGAAAATGTATACCTTGTTCTAGACAGAGACTTATATGTTCTAGACTAGTTTAGAAATATATACCCTGTCACCAAACAATTCATTAATGTAAGCAAAAAACATACTTGTGTCAATTTCCCATATCCAAACTGTTGTTTTTAACTCGATTTCAAAAAATTAAACTCATTTCTGTTATACATGTTTAACAGTGTATGTAATGTGCGAATCCTGAAATGTCATTTTTACTGTATTAGTGATGATTTCTGATGTAGAATGATAAATAAACAGACGATAAATTCGTGATTTTTGAATAAAATAAGAAATAATATATAATGTGTACTGTTTTTAGGCAGTTAAGCTGCCTTATGCGAGTACCCTAGATTTGTGTTCTACCCAAAAAATGCTGAAATAGGTGCCATTGTTATTATCTAGCTGACTATTATGTTATTTATAACTAATTGAACACTTTTTTCATACTTTTAATTCTGGAATACAAAAAATGTGACAAAAACCTTAAATGATCGTCGAACCACCAAAAAGTTTTGAAGTTACACATAGGAAGTAGTGCTCATTAGAAATCCGTATGTAGTTTATTATCCCCTGTGCTTTTGGCTAAGATGTCAAAGAACAATTGCATGATTTATTTCATCGCCGAAAATCTCTTATTACAAGTCGTTTACAGTTGCCAAATGGCAAAAAGCGCAGGAATATTGTATAACGGCTGTGACTAACCCTTTCACTGCCACAGCGAATCAATACTTTGCCAAGGGAGATTTTGTGTATTCAAAAAACAACTTGACCGCTTATGACGTCCACAATGGTAAGACGTCACGGAGAGGGGATCAGATGGAGGTGTGCGCAGAGAAAAATGTGGTGTTGGATTTTAAACGTTTTTATCTCAAACGCAGCACGAGAAATGCGAGTCCTACATATTTAAGTGGTTCTTTAGTAATTCGAAACGCTACATTAATGACTTTATTTGTTTTCAAATTTAACATAACAAATAGATAATTGTTTTAGTCTCTTTAAAATTTAACCTTTTTCAAAATGAATAGGTTTTATTTACATGTACATTTTAAATATTTATAAAAACATATACCATAAAAATTAAACAATCTATTTTAGGGTTGGGTATTTCCGAAAATGAAATGTCACTGTAAATACAGAAGTAACGATTGTTTATTTGTGATGATTTGTAATATTCTACACAAACATGTCGATGAAAACACAATCAATGGAGCATTTGTTACTTACGACGTATTAGGTCTTACGAATTTGGTTAGATCGGAGGCAAACAATACAATTGTTATGTTCGCGATTCCCCTGATAATAGTTGCGGGGCGGAAGGACTTTTCGTGGGACGTCGGAATTAGGCCTTTAATTTTTGCAGTAATTCGGGATTGGGCCTTTATTTTCGAGGGAGTTCAGGATTTACCCTAATCGGGACTAGAGAATTAATGATTACTTTTCGGGATACGGAAAATAATGCTTTATTTTTTTCGGGAACTGGGGATGATACAGATCATTTTCTTCGATCCTTGGCGGTTGTTTATTTCATGCTATAAGCAAAGGCAATTAAAGATTTTTTTTAAATCTTAAAGGTAATGCAAGTAAAATATTTTGAGTTCTTTTCCTATCCTGCTTTGGGGTTTTTAAACTTTTTGTGACGGGCTTTATACTCGATGTCTTAAAAGTTCGGTAGAATTTCAACAGTTGAACTTGGAATGCACAGTGTAAATTTAAGTTAGACTGTCTCGGCAGAAATTGAAGTTAAACATTTCGGAAACACGATTTGTGACACATTAAGTGTAAACCATAGGAGAACAATTCAACTGAACATTCGAGATAATACAGTTTACATGAACAACCCTGCGTAAACAGTTTAACGGATCACGATAGCGGACTTTCATGATTTCTCTCTTTCTGTCAACGAATAACTCTACAGATATGTAAAGAACCATTTTGAAATTCTTTTTTAATTGAAAAATACTTGTATCAGTTTTTTTATTCTCAGCAAAAGACCCCGCCATAAAAAAATTCTCATATATTTTCTTACTCAAACTTGAGAATATTCTTAAATATTTGAGTATAGCCAAAACCATACTTAAGTCAAGACTTAAGTATATAAAACAATGTCTGCTGTCCATGTACGCCCGTCTAAGAAATCGTCATCGTCGTCAGAGAAACCTATCTAGGCCAAGAGTTTTTAGAGACAGACTCAATCCATTTGAGTCTTTAGATGACGAGGAATTGTTCAATAAATACAGGTTTCGTCGACCAACTATAACTTTCATCCTAAATGGAATTCACCATTTTCTTCATCGTGAAACGAGAAGAAATTTTGCACTATCTCCAGTGATCCAGCTTTTGTTATTCTTGAGATTCATGGCAACCGGCACCCACTTGAGTTTAGTTGGAGACAGTTTGTGTATATCGGAGTCGGCAACTGGAAGGGCATGCAGAGACGTTTGCCAGGCCATCATTACCGTTTTCCGGAATGTTATTTGTTTCCCGGTTGGTGAGAAGGCCATTCAAGTAATGGAGGGATTTAGAAGAATTGCTGGTAAGAATCTGTCATCTATTAGTATGTTTCTAGTCATCGTTTCACATAGCAATTTTCCGAGTAATCGTACGACTTTTTGGTGTTTCACAAACACGTCTAAACCGGTTGACGCCCATGACCACTATGACTAGTATTGGGGCACTCTTTGAGGGCACTTGTGTTCATACAAACTAAATTGATTTTTTTTATTTGACATTATGTGGTATGGTGCCTGTTTTTCTGACCTTCTTTGCCTTTCCCGGCTTTGGACATGTAATTTGTTAACATTTGCTCTACGTACCTAATAATACAGATTTTTCTTGACAGTTTCATTGAAAATGATGAAAATAATGATCGTAAGATTACCAAACAAAATTGCATTATGTAGATTCAAAGATATTATCATAATGCACAAATATTTGGAGAATTTTACAATCTGTCAGAAACCCCAAAAAATAGCGTCTGCAAAATGTTAATAAAAACGACTTCGGACTTACGTCATCCGGATCAACATGATTGCTTCGTACCTCGAATAGCGCCGTCCCCAATTTTTCGATTTTGTTTGTTTTATGAAATAAAATCCAAATCCCTTTATGGTATGATCCCTCCCTCTTAAACAAGAGTGCACACGCTGAAATGTCTCGCCTTCTTTACTAACTATTGATATTATGTTGATAGTCCTAAATATAAAGCTTTACTACAACTATCACATAAACTTAACTTGATCCAAGAAAATGAGGTCAAGGTCATATAAACCAAACGAGAAATACATGTACACCTTATAATTATTCAATACACTAAATATAGTTGACCTATTGCTTATAGTTTCTAAGATACAGACTTAACCAAGAAAACAAAATATTGACTAATGAACCATGAAAATGAGGTCAAGGTCAGATGAACCATGCCAGGCAGACATGTACAGCTTACAATCCTTCCATACAACAAATATAGTTGACCTATTGCTCATAGTTTAAGAAAAAGAGACCAAAACACAAAAACTTTACACTGAGCAATGAACCATGAAAATGAGGTCAAGGTCAATTAAAACCTGCGAGACTGACATGTACATCATAAAATATTTCCATACACCAAATATAGTTGACCTAATGCATATAGTATTAGAAAAAAGACCAAAACTCAAAAACTTAACTTTGACCACTGAACCATGAAATGAGGTCAAGGTCAGATGACACCTGCCGGTTGGACATGTACACCTTACAATCATTCCATACACCAAATATAGTAGACCTATTGCATACAGTATTAGAAAAACAGACCAAAACACAAAAACTTAACTATAACCACTGAACCATGAAAATGAGGTCAAGGTCAGATGACACCTGCCAGTTGGACATTTACACCTTACAATCCTTCCATACACCAAATATACTAGACCTATGGCTTATAGTTTCTGAGATATGGACTTGACCACCAAAAATTAACCTTGTTCACTGGTCCGTGAAATGAGCTCGAGGTCAAGTGAAAACTGTCTGACGGGCATGAGGACCTTGCAAGGTACGCACATACCAAATATAGTTATCCTATTACTCATAATAAGAGAGAAATTAACATTACAAAAAATCTTAACTTTTTTCAAGTAGTCACTGAACCATGAAAATGAGGTCAAGGACAATGGACATGTGACAGACGGAAACTTCGTAACATAAGGCATCTATATACAAAGTATGAAGCATCCAGGTCTTCCACCTTCTAAAATATAAAGCTTTTAAGAAGTTAGTTAACGCCGCCGCCGCCGCCGGATCACTATCCCTATGTCGAGCTTTCTGGGACTGAAGTCGCAGGCTCGAAAAAAATGAGATAATATAGGGGTTGACACCATGATGCATAGCCTTTTTACTATGTAACATATTACAATAAGAATACTAGTCTGTACTTATTTCTTACCAAAAAAAAATGAAAGATTACACCCCTACCCCAGCTGGCAGATTTTCACTTTTTTATCATCTTACCATTCTTAAGGAGTGAACAAAATCCAAATATATGATGTTTCAAATCAACACAGAAGTCAAACATGGTGATTCAGGAGGAATTATTGGATTGCCAATAGATATAAGAAGATGTGGTATGAGTGCCAATGAGACAACTCTCAATCCAAGTCAAAATTTATAAAAGTAAACCATTATAGGTCAAAGTACGGTCTTCAACACGGAGCGTTGGCTCACACCGAACAGTAAGCTATAAAGGGCCCCAAAAATTACTAGTGTAAAACCATTCAAACGGGAAAACCAACGGTCTAATCTATATAAAAAACGAGAAACGAGAAACATTTATGAACCACATCAACAAACGACAAGTACTGAACATCAGTTTCCTGACTTAGGACAGGTGCAAACAAATGCAGCGGGTTTAAACGTTTTAATGGTACCAAACCTTCATCCTTTTTCTGAAACAATAGTGTAACATCACAACATAGAAAGACACACTATAAAATATCAACTAAAATTTATAGTTAATCTGACTGAAAGAAACAGTTTAAGCACCAAATCATGAAAAATGATATTAAAGTCCATTCCACATTTTACAGCATGCCTTACATTACTTTAAGCATTTCCAGATTATGAAGGCAACACAACAAAATTCTTTAGATGGCAGTTAACTATTATTCTAAAATCTTTTTGACAATACATGTACTAGAATATATCTCTAAGTTGACTGTTTGTCTATTTCTCATGTATGCATTAAGTTAAATTATGTCTCCTTACATAATCATTTTACCTTAATTGTACTTTTCATTGTCAGAAAATCAAAACAATTAATGACATTTGCATGGAAAATGAATAAACTATTTAATCTTGCTGATAAACAATCATAATTACATTCTTTGTCAAAAAAAAATGTATTGTCAGTATAAAGAAACCCCTATTGCTATCTCTATTTCAGCCAAATATGAGGGCTAAATGAATAGGTAAGGACCCCTTAACCACTTGCTGGTTCCAAAAAATGCTCATTCTGGTGTCATGTTACCACAGAACTACAAATTAAACCTAAAGAAAACTAGTTAAGCTGTACTTGTGTGGAAAAAAATAAGAAATTATGCAATTTATTTATTTCGGTGAAAATGATAGGATGTACAGGCAAATAAAATACGTCGCGTCTCAAATTCCAGTGGTTGCACATGTGTCAGACACTGCGAAAAGTTAAAGCGAGCATTTATAATTAAAAATGTATTGCAAGTTACATAAAAATAATGAAGTTCTACTTTCTAGGTAAATTTTTACTTTATTACCCACAGATCAGGCAAAATTTGCTGAATCAGCAATTTTCACTCCCAGGGGAGATTTAAGGGCTCTTTAATCATAGTTGCCCTTAATAAACTTTTTATTGATAAACTTACAAATTGCATAGGTAAAAAAAAATCCTTCATTGATTTAGTGTAAACATGTATATCCCCCTTAACCAATAAATTTCAAACTTGAAATCAGTCATGACACCTATGATGCATAGCCTTCTTACTATGTAACATATTACAATAAAGAATACTAGTCTGCACTTATTTCTTACCAAAAAAAAATGAAAGATTACACCCCTACCCCAGCTGGCTGATTTGCACTTTTTTTATCATCTTACCATTTTTACTTAAGGAGTGAACAAAATCCAAATATATGATGCTTCAAATCAACACAGAAGTCAAACATGGTGATTCAGGAGGAATTATTGGATTGCCAACTCTATTTATAGTTAATCTGACTGAAAGAAACAGTTTAATCACCAAATCATGAAAAATGATATTAAAGTCCATTCCACATTTTACAGCATGCCTTACATTACTTTAAGCATTTCCAGATTATGAAGGCAACACAACAAGATTCTTTAGATGGCAGTTAACTATTATTCAAAGACCTTTTTGACAATACATGTACTAGAATATATCTCTAAGTTGACTGTTTGTCTATTTCTCATGTATGCATTAAGTTAAATTATGTCTCCTTACATAATCATTTATCTTAATTGTGCTTTTCATTGTCAGAAAATCAAAACAATTAATGACATTTGCATGGAAAATGAATAAACTATTTAATCTTGCTGAAAAACAATCATAATTACATTCTTTGTCAAAACAAATGTCTTGTCAGTATAAAGAAACCCCTATTGCTATCTCTATTTCAGCCAAATATGAGGGCTAAATGAATAGGTAAGGACCCCTTAACCACTTGCTGGTTCCAAAAAATGCTCATACTGGTATCATGGTACCACAGAACTACAAATTAAACATAAAGAAAACTAGTTAAGCTGTACTTGTGTGGAAAAAAATAAGAAATTATGCAATTTATTTACTTCAGTGAAAATGATAGGATGTACAGGCAAATAAAATATGTCGCGTCTCAAATTCCAGTGGTTGCACATGTGTCAGACACTGCGAAAAGTTAAAGCGAGCATTTATAATTAAAAATGTATTGCAAGTTACATAAAAATAATGAAGTTCTACTTTCTAGGCAAATTTTTACTTTATTACCCACAGATCAGGCAAAATTTGCTGAATCAGCAATTTCACTCCCAGGGGGATTTAAGGGCTCTTTTATCATAGTTGCCCTTAATAAACTTTTTATTGATAAACTTACAAATTGCATAGGTAAAAAAAAATCCTTCATTGATTTAGTGTAAACATGTATATCCCCCTTAAGGTGGCACGGTAGTATTTCCTGGCCCATAAGGGATAATGATAGCCTTTTTAGAATTTTCACCACTTTCTAACACTGCCAAAAATTCTACATTCACAGTTAACTGAAGTACTTTCATTTTACTATTCAGAAATGAATTTGAATATGTATCATGACCGTTTACCTTTTTTGCTATCTTTAAGAACCTAAGGCCACTAGTGCTTTTAGGTCTTTTATCGTGCAGTGAATAGAAAATTTAAAAAAATTCTCAAAAATTCATTTTCATCTGTATGTAAAATTATTTCATATTTTTCTACACCTGATTCATCCCTCAGTTTGGGAAAGTATGTTCAGTTGATACTGTATTTTTTGTCCAATCATAATGTTCAGATACATTGACTTAAGTAGGGTACACAAAAGAGCAACCTAAATTCTGGAATACAAATACTACCGTGCTACCTAAAAGGTAGCATGTGGCAAAAAGAAGAACCAAAATAATATTCCTAAAATAACATAAAGTGACATAGGGGTTACCCCCATATCTCTGAATCCAGATGACAAAGTTATGATTATCCGATGTTCCTGAATGTGAAATGGCAAAGTAGATTCCAATATATCCGTTTCAATGCTTAAAACTGAAAAGTGATATTTAGCTCCGTCTGCATTTAAACGGTTTGAAATCAAAACCATGACATCTTCAATCTATGCAATGATGTCAAGCTCTCTGGAAATGCAGGATTTTACACCATTTATCCAAGACCCCCCACCTAAATGTTTTTCGTGGCAATCAGTTTTGCCTCACTATAATAATATGCTTAGTTACAGCCTTGGATTCAGTAGGTAAATTAAGTAAAAATCGAGACTTGCACCACAAATATCCCAATATGAGAGACAATGGCGTAATTTTTACTTAGAGCTTTCAGCTCTTTGATTTTATTAGGTCAATGGTATAAGAGGTTAAAGGGGATACTAATTGTACTGAAATTTATTAGGACAATATCAGCCAATCAAATTGTGAGAAATTACTCTAAATCAGGATAATATTAAATATACAATTATAAAAATGTACCAAGGATTTCACATCACAAGGAAAAAATATTGGCCTTTGCAGTTCGGATGTACATTTTGAATATAGCATGTAATGTTAATGATTTGCTTAATTTACTTTTGTTTTCTAGTTCCCATTAAATGAAGCAACAAACTGTTCAATTTTTATGTTGCCTTGTAATGAATCAGATATATTGTCAAACCATATTATAATGTCCATTAAAGAAATAGTGGCATCTATAACAAGTATAAACACAACATGAAAATATTGAAACTCATTTTAGATTAAACTTACTTCTTTGTTTTAAGTTGTAGTACTTCTTCTTTACCTCGTCAGATGTTCTTTTACGAACTGTAAATCTTCTGCATAAGAATTAAAAAGCAAAATGAATAATAGGAAAATGTACTCTGATACATGCACTTAAAGTTTATTTCTTTGTAATTTAATTTTGGATGTACATGTCTTACATGTAGCTCATAGACATAATTTTGTCATGTTTTTATGACATCATAAACTGTTTAATTCATGATTTACTCATTTAATATACTCCAGACTTCAACTATAAAGAATGACTAATACTCTTTAGGTCTATTAAAAAAAACTCAAAAATTTGGTGTACATTATTAATTAATTCGCTGTGCATGTTATTCAGTGTGATCCACGTTTTTAATATTATTTCTTTCTGGACAGAAAAGATAGTACAGGTTAACCTTTGGTGGATATATTAAATGATTTTTTTTTCATCATTACGATCCTAGACAACCTCTGTTTATTCAAAGCAGTAGCTAATCTAAGTACATATCTGTAGCAATGGAGCTTTGTTGAGGTAATTACATGTAGTTTTCCAAGAAACTACATGTATATTTTTTTTTATATAATAAGGGAGCAACCAATTAACTTCAAAGGGGGTATGTTTTTTTTTTTTTTGTTTGAGTCAGAATTTTTTTTTTTTTTTTGCATAGTGTGAGCAGTTTTTCAAAAGGTTTTAGATCTTGATGTTATCAAACAAATAATGTTTTTCAAGATTTCACACTTGACATCAAATTGGGGATCAGAATAATATTTAATGAAAAAAACATAACCCACTCCCTTTTTTTAAGTTAAATTATCGTTCCCTAAGGTGCTAAGTAAGTAAGTTATAATTATGGGATTATACTGGCAAAACATTTATGATTATGTGACTACTTGGACACCCCCATGAGGGGCCTGATCAATAACATTCGCATTTACTGTTCAAAATATATAATGACGAAGAATCTGATACAACCGACATTCTCATTCTGAAAACGTTTGAGAAATTAGGAAAATATGGAGAACCTACGCATTTAATATGTCGCATATCTCTTTCCATGCATTTTGCCTTATAGTGGCGATTTTCACATCGCCACAACCTTTCATCTGCCCAAAAAGGGAATCCTCCCGCAGATTTGCCTGATCTATCAGAGCTAGTTCTTCATCAGTGGTCCAATTTGCTCCTCTCTTATTTTTTTCTGCCATAATATCTGCACTGACAACAGAACTTACCTTGACAGACGACTTTCTCATCAAATCATACCTGCATTTTCGCGAACTTTAGCGCTCTTTTCTTGTTTTCAAACACGAAAGAGTTCCGTTTATCACTTACATCGTCGAGAAAAAAATTCTCAGCTGAGAATATTCTCAACGTTGAGAATATTTTTTTATGGCGGATAAAAAAGTTCTCATTCTTAGCTGAGTAAAATAATTCATTCTGAGAATATTTGTTTACTCAGAAAATAAAAGTTTTATGGCGCCGGGGCCAGATATATTAAAGAATGTACAGTTGTCCTGTTTGTTTCTTTAGTAGACTGAGATAGCCATTATTTTACGATTCTGTCAACACTATGACGTCATACTTTAGCATTACGTCAAAGTTAGATAACGACAACATCGACAAGAATTCCCCTTGCAATAAACTTTAAACTCTTTTCCTGCATTGAAATTGTTTCGTTTTCATATGCAACTATTCCAGTCATAATTACGTTCGATAGCTCTGCATGTGACTGGTTTAATTAGGATTATGTAAGGGACGACATCAAAAGTTCAATGTAGGATAAAAAACTTAATTCACATAGTTTTTCACTAACCCCCACCCCCTTCTTAACTTAATTTGGGAAAAATTGATTGACCAATATGGATATATGTAAAATCGATTTTGGATAAACAAAACTTGCAGCAATTTTAACCCCAAACTATTTGATTTAAGTTTTTATCCTACATTGATCTTTTGATGTCGTACCTAAAATGTACTGGTTACCAGTGTGATGATTTAGAAAATAAAAATATAGATATTTCATCTTTGTTACCATCCATTCGAGGTTTTCTTTTGTTAATATAAAATATTATCATAAAATTATTTTATTAAGAATCGTACAATACTAATTTACATAGGTCTTGTCAAAACTTACATCGTGATTAGGCCACCTTGCCATGTTTGTTTTCTTTGATCACGTTGATGACTTAATTAATATCTCCATAATCTAGCTATGTCCTTGGGTATTATTAGAGTGACAATAACGTGTCATGTTTAATTGCAATATAAACAGTGAAATCATATTGAATTATTTGCATGGGCAAAACTAGTGTCGAACATTCTCTACGTTTGGAAATTATTTGGTCGCCATTTTTACGTAACTCGAAATTTTATCAAATCAAACAGCATGTATCTACTTTATCAAAAAGAGACAATGTTTAATTCTTTGCTGCTTTAAGGTAAGGCAATTACTGAAAACGCATGCATCCAACATTTATTTGATTTTCATCGTAAAAACCTTACAAAATATATCTTCACAAGTCGGCCCAAGCTGTCAATGTAAACTGTGCATGGTTGATGCATATAAATCTTTATTTTGAGTGCGAGCGACTGTTTATAATAGATATATTAAAGTTACGGTGAAATATGAAATGTCTTAAAAACAATAAGACACACTTTCATAAATATTTCAAGTATTACCTTTTAATGAATAACTAAATAAATACATGTCGAGTCGTTGTTTACTTCCGACTTCGGCCGCCATTTTCAAAATATTGCTAGCGAACGCGAAAATGTGAACTTTTCAATCAAATTTTGAAGCAAAAAGTTTATTACCTAAACCATGTCTCTGCCTAAACTGATTTGGTTTTCGATTTCATTGAAATGAATGTGTTCTCGATATTTTTAGGGGTTGGGAGGATAATATTAACATTAAATAAGTTGAGAAAATTGACTATATAAGAAGGCCCCATTACAGTTTTATCGAGTTTTAACGAAGAAGTCAACGGACCGCTGTGTGGTTATATCACCTCAATTTTCAAACTTAATTCGAAGCAAGAAATCATATTTCTGAACTGAAACTTAAGACATTTTTAATTGTAAAAATGAAAATACTGTAAAACGCGGGGTTGGGAGGTAAAATACACAATGTAACAAAAAAGTTATGATCGTTTAATCTATGTAGCCCGTTCATTTTCATAGATAAGCAATCGGCCATTAATGATTTACAACTGAATTGTAAAAGTCACGTGATGACGGGTTACACTAATGACTGGACCGAATGACAGGACCAAATGAAAAATGCTAATAACTTTTTCATTTCTCAAAGGATTAATCTCAAATTTCAAGTATAATAAGATTTCATCATTTAATATATAGATTAAAGAAAAAAAAATAGAATTTTTATTTAGAAGCTTTAGAAAACGTGACCTGACCAACGCTGATAATGACAGGACCAACATCGACAATGACAGGACCAAATAAAAATGCTAATAACTTTTTTATTTTTCAAAGGAATTACCTCAGATTTGAAATATAAAATAAGCTGTCATCTTTCAGTACATAAATGTTATAAAAAATATAGATTTTTTTTTTCAAAAACTTGCGAAAACGTGACATGACCATCGCTGACTGACAGGACCAACATCGACAATGACAGGACCAAATTAAATTGCTTATTACTTTTTTATTTCTCAGAATATTTCTCTGAAATTTGAAATATAATAAGATTAGACAATTTTATACATAAATATAGGAATAATATAGAAAAAATATCAAAAGCTTGCGGTAATGTGACCTGATCAACGCTGACAATGACAGGACAAACCTCGACAATGACATGACCAAATAAAAATGCTAATAACTTTTTTATTTTTCAAAGGAATTATCTCAGATTTGAAATATAATAAGATCTCAATACATGAATTAAAGAAAAAATATAGATTTTTTTTAAAGTGCGAAAATGTGACATGACCATCGCTGACTGACAGGACCAACCTCGACAATGACAGGACCAAATGAAACTGCGAATTACTTTTTTATTTCTCTAAGGATTAATGTCAAATTTGAAATATAAGAAGATTTCAATATTTAGTTCATAAATATAGGAAAATATTAAAATAAAATATCAGAAAATTCTGTACACGTGACCTATAAAATAACACACTTTATTTCTCAATTTTATTATAAAACAAGCGAAATTTAGTATGTACAGTAATTACCCGCCTGTACGAAATTACCCGGATCGACTCTACTGAAAGATGACATCTTATTTTACATTTCAAATCTGGGATAATTCCTTTGAAAAATAAAAAAAGTTATTAGCATTTTTATTTGGTCCTGTCATTGTCGATGTTGGTCCTGTCATTATCAGCGTTGGTCAGGTCACGTTTTCTATAGCTTCTAAATAAAAATTCAATTTTTTTTCCTTGAATATATATATTAAATGATGAAATCTTATTATATTTCAAATTTGAGATTAATCCTTTGAGAAATGAAAAAGTTATTAGCATTTTTCATTTGGTCCTGTCATTCGGTCCAGTCATTGATTAGTGTAACCCCGTGATGACCGCAATAGTTGGATATGACCCTATGTCGAGCCTCAATGTATTGTCCTTATCCATCGGGTGACGTAACGTGTATTGTTACAGAACAGACGAAATAGGCAACCGTTGCCAAGCCTACATAAAGACCGTTGGCATTTGAAAGGAGTACAGAAAGCCTAAATATAGGCTTAATGGCATAGTAAGGGCTAATATGACACGGAGTTGAAGTCAGTTGGCGGTAATTTTACATATAAGGCACAAAATGTGCACCAGAATTAAGTTACCTTGTTTTGTAACCCCCATTGACATAATGGTTACATTGGTTACATTGGTTACACTCATACAAACTATCATAAATCATCATATATTCAGATATTCTCAAATCCTGGTATATTTGTAACCTCCATTGACCTAATGGTTACATTGGTTACACTGGTTACACACATGCAAAAATCCTTTATGCCATCATGTTACCATGGCAACCCCTTTATTCATCGCTGTGAGGTTACATAAGTCAGTCAGGTTAAAATGGTTTAGGTGATTTAGGGTTACAATGGTTACATCCATGGGGATTGAGGGTTACAATGGTTACATGCATGTACAATGAGGGTTACAATGATTACATGCATGGGGAATTAGGTTACAATGGTTACATGCATGGAAAAATCAGGTTACTATGGTTACAGGCATGGGGAAGTCTGGTTACAATGGTTACATGCATAGGAAAGCAGGTTACAATGGTTACATACATAGGGAAGTCGAGTTACAATGGTTACATTCATGGGGAAGTCTGGTTACAATGGTTACATGCATGGGAAATCAGGTTACAATGGTTACATACATGGGGAAGTCAGGTTACAATGGTTACATACATGGGGAAGTCAGGTTGCAATGGTTACATGCATGGGAAACGAGGGTTACAATGGTTACATGCATGGGAAACGAGGGTTACAATGGTTACATGCATCGGGAATAAGGGTTACAATGGTTACATGCATGGGAAATCTGGGATAATTCCTTTGAAAAATAAAAAAGTTATTAGCATTTTTATTTGGTCCTGTCATTGTCGATGTTGGTCCTGTCATTATCAGCGTTGGTCAGGTCACGTTTTCTATAGCTTCTAAATAAAAATTCTATTTTTTTTCCTTGAACATATATATTAAATGATGAAATCTTATTATATTTCAAATTTGAGATTAATCCTTTGAGAAATGAAAAAGTTATTAGCATGTTTCATTTGGTCCTGTCATTCGGTCCAGTCATTGATTAGTGTAACCCCGTGATGACCGCAATAGTTGGATATGACCCTATGTCGAGCCTCAATGTATTGTCCTTATCCATCGGGTGACGTAACGTGTATTGTTACAGAACAGACGAAATAGGCAACCGTTGCCAAGCCTACATAAAGACCGTTGGCATTTGAAAGGAGTACAGAAAGCCTAAATATAGGCTTAATGGCGTAGTAAGGGCTAATATGACACGGAGTTGAAGTCAGTTGGCGGTAATTTTACATATAAGGCACAAAATGTGCACCAGAATTAAGTTACCTTGTTTTGTAACCCCCATTGACATAATGGTTACATTGGTTACATTGGTTACACTCATACAAACTATCATAAATCATCATATATTCAGATATTCTCAAATCCTGGTATATTTGTAACCTCCATTGACCTAATGGTTACATTGGTTACACTGGTTACACACATGCAAAAATCCTTTATGCCATCATGTTACCATGGCAACCCCTTTATTCATCGCTGTGAGGTTACATAAGTCAGTCAGGTTAAAATGGTTTAGGTGATTTAGGGTTACAATGGTTACATCCATGGGGATTGAGGGTTACAATGGTTACATGCATGTACAATGAGGGTTACAATGATTACATGCATGGGGAATTAGGTTACAATGGTTACATGCATGGAAAAATCAGTCAGGTTACAATGCTTACAGGCATGGGGAAGTCTGGGTACAATGGTTACATGCATAGGAAATCAGGTTACAATGGTTACATACATAGGGAAGTCGAGTTACAATGGTTACATTCATGGGGAAGTCTGGTTACAATGGTTACATGCATGGGAAATCAGGTTACAATGGTTACATACATGGGGAAGTCAGGTTACAATGGTTACATACATGGGGAAGTCAGGTTACAATGGTTACATGCATAGGAAACGAGGGTTACAATGGTTACATGCATGGGGAATAAGGGTTACAATGGTTACATGCATGGGAAATCAGGTTACAATGGTTACATGCATGGGAAATCAGGTTACAATGGTTACATGCATGGGAAATCAGGTTACAATTGTTACATGCATGGGGAAGTCTGGTTACAATGGTTACATGCATGGGAAATCAGGTTACAATGGTTACATACATGGGGAAGTCAGGTTACAATGGTTACATACATGGGGAAGTCAGGTTACAATGGTTACATGCATGGGAAACGAGGGTTACAATGGAAACATGCATTGGGAAGTCTGGTTACAATGGTTACATGCATAGGAAATCAGGTTACAATGGTTACATACATAGGGAAGTCGAGTTACAATGGTTACATTCATGGGGAAGTCGGGTTACAATGATTGCATGCATGGGGAAGTCGGGTTACAATGGTTACATGCAGGGGGAAGTCGGGTTACAATGGTTACATGCATGGGGAAGTCGGGTTACAATGGTTACATACATAGGGAAGTCTGGTTACAAGTGGAACATGCATGGGGAAATCAGGTTACAATGGTTACATGCATGGGGAAGTCAGGTTACAATGGCTACATGCATGGGAAATCAGGTTACAATGGTTACATGCATGGGGAAGTCTGGTTACAATGGTTACATGCATGGGAAATCAGGTTACAATGGTTACATGCATGGGGAAGTCTGGTTACAATGGTTACATCCATGGGAAATCAGGTTACAATGGTTACATACATGGGGAAGTCAGGTTACAATGGTTACATACATGGGGAAGTCAGGTTACAATGGTTACATGCATGGGAAACGAGGGTTACAATGAGTTACATGCATGGGGAATAAGGGTTGCAATGGTTACATGCATGTAAAGTCAGGTTACAATGGTTACATGCATGGGAAATCAGGTTAGAATGGTTACATGCGTGGGAAATAAGGTTAAATGGTTACACGCATGGGGAATGAGGGTTACAATGGTTACATGCATGGGAAAGTCTAGTTACAGTGGTTACATACATGGGGAATGAGGGTTACAATGGTGACATGCATGAGAAAGTCTAGTTACAGTGGTTACATACATGGGGAATGAGGGTTACAATGGTTACATGCATGAGAAAGTCTAGTTACAGTGGTTACATACATGGGAAGTAGGGTTACAATGGTTACACTACTTGTGACTTTATCTTTTTAATGGTGGCCATAAAAACTATGTCCACCCTATATGTCCATCATTTTTCCCCCTGTTGCTTCATTAATACACAAGGTATTAATCAAAAACTAGTCAAGGATAAAGGGAAATCATGACTGCATTGAAGTGTTAAAATTATATAACTTACAGGTGTCTCAGGTAAAATATATGTGTTTGTCAAATTTAATTACTAGCTGTGATTATGACAAGATAATTTAAAAATAAAATGAAATAATAAAACTAGTTGAACCGGAGACATATAATACAGATTATATGTCCCTAGTTGAACATATTGCTTCATAACATTTTTTTTGAATAAAATTGTCTCATGACTGTTTGTTTTGATGTTATACATTTTAAATAATTCTATCAATTTAAGTTATTTTTACATGTATTTTTGACAACTGAAGAATAATAAATATCATCTTCTAATGAATATAATGCAAACTTTCACAATGCCTGCCTTTTTCTATTGAAAAGGTGTTTCTCGAATTAATTTTCTAAAATCATATTGTTTATACTTAGAGAGACTGATCTGCATTCAACATTGTTTAAAATTTAGGCAATTCATTATTTCTCTATTGAATAAATATATTCAAAATATATTTATTACAGCAAAATTTGATAATATTTTATTGTCATATAAACATATTATAATTAGTTTGTGACAAAAAAACAAAACAAACAAACATTATAATCCAAAGAAATAACAATTTTAAACACATGGAAAAAAATTATTAAGTTTCTGCCCTCAGTTCTAATGACTACTTTATAAAGGAGCCAATATTTTAAACATGTTCCGTGTTATAGAAGGTAAGCATTTCTTTTACTTTTTGTTCTTGGGTAACATAGGTAAGAGACATAATAATAAGAAGGTAAACAATTTTTAAATAGATCATATCTAAGTTGTTTTGTTAATTTTATAATCAAGGAGGAAGTGTTCTTCATCGTCCAGCAAGTGGAACAGTTTACATATTCTATCCTTTCTAGGAATTTTATATTATCCACTATTTTCTATTTCTAATTATGACCACTAATTCTTTTCTTACTGAAGCATTTGAGTTTACAGTTAAGTTTTCAATCATAAGTTTTTATTCTATTTTCAAAAATATCTTTATATTTTTCTGTAAATTCATTTTTAATCAAGGGCTTTAAAGAGTCTAATTCATTCAAGTTCCTGCAATTATTAACTTTATCTAATGGGCCTGGGTTGAGTGAAATATTCTCGGCAAATGTATACCAAGTTTATGTATCATGCCAGTCCAGCAGTTTCGACAATATAATAGACAGAACAAAAAGTGATTTAATTAATAGACCATAAAAATGTCACAATCTATAGAAGTGTAGAGTACTTTATTTTTTCTGGAGACAAATTTTGCTTGTTAACTTACAGAAATTAGCCAAACTGAAGATAACATATTTGATAAGTTTACAATTGTTTCAAAAAGCAAGACAATTTTATTTAAATAATTTCTTTTCATAAGATTCACTTTATTCTGAGAGATAAGAACATTTTTCATTATGGTTTGAATTTTTAATGAGCATTTATCAAAATTTGATATTTAACCGAATATCTCAATATATTTAGATATGTACATCAGGTTGGTTCTAGAACACCCAGACAAAGTCCTTGTAATATTCCTTATTATTCCCAAAACTCAAACTGAATAATATACAATCTTTGTTGATATCTGGAAGTATCTTATTAATTAAATTTGTCTAAAAATTTTAAATAATGTAACACAATTAAATCTTTAACAAAAATTGAGGAATATTTTGTTTATTTAGTTTATTTCTTATAACAGTATAATCATGATATTAGTTTAATATTGTATTAGTTTTTTTATTATTTACTTCATGCCTTATTTGTTGTTTTTATTTTGACTTGGGACATTGTAAATTTTAGGACTATCCCAAGACACCAAATTTCGGACATATTATTTTAGAAGACTTTCGTTAGCCTGACTTAAGACTAAGACGTGTCCTAAGACCATTACATGTATACCATGTATACAGGTTGAACATATATATGAAACCACGGCATGTTCTAAGTTTTTTGTTTTATATGTCTTGTACTTTGTATTAAAAAAAGTCAAAAATTGGGATACAAACAAACGAAAATATAAGGAAATAAGATTGTGTTGTGGATACATGTATTGTCTTTTGATCAGGATGTTTTTATCATAAAAAGCTAAGTTTTATAAAATTCCACATAGGTTTGACAAAATTATTGATCTTAGACTTCTCATTATGTTAACTGTAAAAAAACACTGTGTCAAGTGATCAGTAAAATACGGACAACTGAAAAATTGTGAAAAATCCAGTCTTAAAAATTTAACTTATCCCATTGGTAAAAGGAAGACTCGGGGAGGGGGTTTGGGAAGAATCACACATTTGGTAGGAAAAAGTCTCACATCCTGATAAAAGTATTGAAAAAGTCACAAATAATGACCATTCTTGAACAAAAGTTTAAAGAACATCAACTCTTTTCTTTTCTTTTAAAGTTATACAGAACTGAAATTTTTATAGTGCATAGTATGTGTATGCAAATTTTAAGAAAAATTCAATGGTGAAAAAACAGTTGCTGTATCTGTAGGGTAAAAATCATATATCAATAATAAAATTTTTTTTTTTTCAAGGTTTTAAGTGTTATAAGTAAGTAAGTAAATTGTTTATTATAGTGACATGTGAAAATCAACATAAATGTATAAATTTGTACAGAATAAATACATAATACACCCGGCCCAATGGACCAATAAGTCACCTTTTACTTTCAATTCAATATAAATGTTCCAATATCACGTGTTAATTGTCAATTTAAATTTAAATTCGAGAGACGGATAATTATAATTTGAGAAAAAGCGTTTGTAAAAGTTCATATATATTATTCTTCTAAAGTTTGTGAAAAAGTTTAAGAATGTTAACTAGAGTAAACTGTTTGTTTTCAACGGAAAAGTGATGCTGCTAAGTATTTAGCTATTTTCCTTGGATGGTTCACCATTAGAAATGTTAATTTTCCCTGGTTATCTAGCTGCATATAGTCAGGCACCATTAATATCTTGCTAAAACAGCGATTACATATATATGTTATATATAGAACAAAAAGCGATTGACAGGAAAATTAGATAGTAAATTGAAGCCATTTAATTAGTTAATTGCTGTCTGTTGAATTGTTTGTAAAAACTTGATATTTTCATGAACCACATTTTGTTTACAATCTTAAAAAATTTATTCAATTACAATAAACACACACAATGAAACACTACGCCCATGTATTCTAACATAAATAACGATGTTGGAACATTCTAAAACACTATCCAGTTGATATTACCTCCATACAATTTCAAATAATTTCCTACTTTTTCCATACATTAGAGATCATTGTCATTTTGCTAACGATAGTTTCTTTTATTACCTATTCTGACATGTATCAGACTCGGACTTCTTCTAAACTGAGTTTTACTGTTTGTATTGCTGTGTGTTTGTTTACTCTACATTGGCTAGAGTTATAGATGGAGGGTTGAGGTCTCACAAAACATGTTTAACCCCGCTGTATTTTTGCGCCTGTCGCAAGTCAGGAACCTCTGGACTTTGTAAGTCTTTTATGGTTTTTTTTTTAAATTCTAGTTCAAATTATATGTTTCTGAGTTAAGTTTGATGTCAATTTTCACTGAACTACTACACATTTTTGTTTAGGAGTGCGGGATTTTCTCGCTGTGTTGAAGACCAACCAGGATGGCCGCCATGGCTAAAAATAGAACATAGGGGCAAAATGTAGATTTTGGCTTATATCTCTGAAACCAAAGCATTTAGAGTAAATCTGACATGGTTAAAACTGATTATCAGGTCAAGATCTATCTGCCCTGTAATTTTCAGACAAATCTGACAACCCATTGTTGGGTTGCTGCCCCTGAATTGGTAATTTTAAGGAAATTTTGCTGTTTTTTTGTTATTATCTTGAATATTATTATAGATAGAGATAAACTGTGAACAGCAATAATGTTCAGCAAAGTAAGATCTACAAATAAGTCGTCATGACCAAAATTGTCAGTGGACCCCTTTAGGAGTTATTGCCCTTTAAAGTCAATTTTTAACAATTTTTCGTAAATTTTTGTAATCTTTTACAAAAATCTTCTTCTCTGAAACTACTGAGACAAATTTAACCATACTTGGCCTTAATCATTATAAGGGTATCTAGTTTAAAAATTGTGTCCGCTGACCCTGCCTTCCAACCATCATGGCCGACACGGTTAAAAATAGAACATGGGGGTAAAATGCAGTGTTTGGTTTATATCTCTGAAACTAAAGCATTTAGAGCAAATTTGACAGGTGGCAAAAATGTTCATCAGATTTAGATTTATCTGCCCTGTAATTTTCAGGCGAATCCGACAACCCGTTGTTGGGTTGCTGCCCCTGAGTTAGTCATTTTACAGAAATTTTGCAGTTTTTTGTTATTATCTTAGATATCATTATAATATCTAATATCTAATACTATTAATTATGATTTTAACCTTATTTTACATGATTTCCAAAGCATCAGTAAATACAGATGAGCGACACAGGCTCTTGAGAGCCTCTAGTTAGTTCATCTTGTCAACAAATCACATTTACAAACAAAATAGTACAAAAGTGTCTTCATTTTTATATATATGCAAATTTGGAATTAAAAAGTAGCTTTAACTTTTGAAATAATAAGCTTTAGTCGAGTTCAAGATGATTGTCTTAAAACTTTCCAAGATTTGATTTAATTTTTGGTGTTTTAACACCACTTTTAAGCACCGCTTTTGGCTATTTCGTGGCGGTCAGTTTTTATTGGTGGAGGAAGCCAGAGTGCCCGGAGAAAACCGCTGACCTTCGATAGGAAAACTGACAATCCTAATTAATTAAGATTAGAGTCGAGTGCACCTGCACGCGTATGTGCGGGGTTCAAACTCACAACCTCAGTGTTGACTGGCTAGTGATTACAGTAGTAACTACTTAGACCACTGTATTGAAATATTTCTATGTACATGATGTAACCTCGGTAATTGGGTTTAGAATAACCCCATTGACACCACATTTTTCACACTTAATATCTGTCAGTGTATTATAACAGTATGGAAACTCTTATGTTGAAAATAAGGAAATGAAATATCAGGAGCAGTTTTTCCTCAAATCATAACTCAAAATTTAGCTTCTTAAAAATAATAAAAAAAACTTTATGTAAACATTTCATTGTTAGAATATAAAAAAGCAACCGTAACATTAAATCCAATTTTTTTATTATTCTATCAAGTTGAATATATACCCCAAGCCATTCAGTGAATTCAATAACTACCATCAATGACCATTAAATATTTAATTGTTTATTGGATACGGTTGATTGAACATGATAATTTGCAATTTGCACTAAGTCATCAGTCATGCGCCATGTGCTGATTAAAAAGTCATTTAATTGCAAAATCATAATATCTATTAATACCAAACTTTTTATTTATGGTTTATATTTATCTTTTCTTATATCATATATATGCACTCTGTGCTTCTAAAACACTTGTTTTATGGTCATTAGTTTTAAAACTCTGTTTCTAGTGCACCAAGACATGCAAGAAGTCCTTTGCTGTATTTGAAAGCACCAATTACTACCAAAAGATTTTCAAGTCCCATCATGTATAAGTCCCAGTTTCTAACAACTTCAAAATAGAATCCTGTGACTTTCTTTCCTACATTCTTAAAGGAGATTGCATTCATAATGCTATAAAATTATTTTATGCGGTCTTTTTATTTTCATTATTTTAACCAGAGACATATAATACATTATAATTTCTGTTCAAAAATATAAAACAAATTAAGCTTTCATTATCATCTTGTGGGAACTTTATGTAAACTATATTTTTCCTGTCATTTTTAGAATTAAGCCCAAAATTAATCAAAAATAAAGACATAAAAATAACAAATACATGCTTTAAAAACACAGAGGCAAAGACGTTGATTATCTTATCAACCACTTCTTCAACAATCTGTTTATTCTTGCTGAATTTTACATCTGTGTGTATCATGTTTATAGTTTTTATGTAAGTTGAACAAATTTTAAATTTCATTATAATGTCTTAAGTTAACAGATTCTAATTCATAATTTTTGCTAGTTATGTCGTAAACTGTTCAATATAAGGGCATGGTTTTATTTTAGGACTAACATTTTAACATTTGTTTAGGGTTTATTCAAATACAGTTATTTTTCAATAAATACATAAATACAAGGACACGCTTTAATTTTAATTCAGTGTTATATTTTTTTTCTCGCATGTCTTTGATTTACATTTCAACATGTTGAAGAAATTTACAACTTTCCATTTGAAACAAATTATTATATAAATAGATATATAGTTTATTCTCATAAAACCATGACGTTCATAGGTTACAGAGAAGTTAAAACTTGCATAAAAATATTAGATGAGATAACATAATATTTAAAAAAAAAATAATAATAAATAAATAAATAAATAAATAAATAAATAAATAAATAAATAAATAAATAAATAAATAAATAAATAAATAAAAAAAATATGAGAATACAAAAAACATGTTTAAAGAAATAATTTTAGTGTTTTAAAATTTTGAAGTTATGGTTGAGAAGAAGTAATTTTACTGTTGATACATCTTATGAAATTGCAAAGCTGTCTGATATGCCATGCAAATATGAAATATAAAATGACAGAGACATATAATGCATATATTATATGTCTCTAGAATAGACAATACTCAGGATATTACATTAATTAGGTATTAATCTGAGTTTGAATTATAAGTAATAAACAGAGTTAAGATTGTAAGTTATACCCAGAGTTTGAATTATAAGTAATAAACAAATGATAAAGTTTGCTACATTGGGGAAGATGTTTATTGATTCATTAAATTTAAGGCAAGTAGTTTAAAAATGGAATAGCATTATATAATAAAGTTAGACTAAAATAAAGAGGAGAAGATGTTGTTTTTTTTTACACTGTTCAAGATTAACAGCCAGCATATTTTATTTTTTGGAGGATCGATGTCAACACAAATAAAACACCATCATAATCATTTAACATTCTTAAATTCAGATAACAGAATTATTCAAAAGAATGTTCCCATGCTAAATGTGATTCCGTAATTAGTCTTGACATTAACATTAACAAAGTCCTGCTATTAGGGGAGTTTAAAGACCTTGACTTAGTTGGTCCTGAGACTACTGTGTTATGGTAGTCTCTGAGGTCTGTCGCAGAAAAAAAAATCATAATTGTTTTTAGTACAGAAGACACCATGTCAGTTCAGATTGTACATATCCAGACTTTTTCAAACAGAATTATGATAGTATAAAATGTGGCAGGACAACAACAGACTTAAGTTGAGACCATGAAGAGTGCATTTATAGCATGTTGAGACAAATTCTGACAGTGTTAGGAATGATTGACACATATTTAGACAGAATTCAGCCTGTTAAGACACAGACTTAGTAAAAAAACTAGATTCTTTAGTAAAATCTTTTATAGAGAAACCTATACTTTTTAGAATGTTTAGACAAAAGAATAAAATTGGCATTTCCTGAAGAATGTAGGAGAAAAAGTCATGAAAAAGTAACCACAGAGAAAAGGTTTCAGGAAAAAAATTACAGGAAATAGTCACAATTATGAAAGTAGTTAATTTGGAATATTAAACTTTTGGATAGTTTTTAAAAAAATTTTCAGTAGGATTTAATTAAATTGTTTATAAGTGTTTAATAAAACACAGATACAGCTTCCTCTGCTTATTTCTAGACATATACAATGTACATTCAATTTGATTACAGTGGTCATCTCAGTACTAGAATCTATGACAAACGAAACTATATCAATTTTGAAATTAAAAATTGTCCACATCTTTAAGCAGCAATATACCAACTGCACCTGTGTATTGAGTATACATCAGTGTCTGAACAAAAAAAAGAAATGTTTGATGTCATAATCTGTTCAGATATTAAACAATAGATAGAAAATTTAAAGAGTAAATAGAAGCAAGTAAATTATAATAAAATGTAGTTGTTTGACAAGAATTTAGGACAGAAGGTCACAGGACAAAAAGTCACAATTAAGTTTTGAGATTTAATTTTCTTTTAAGAAGAAAAAACTTATTTAAAAAAAAAGTTTGTATTTTTCTTGAACTATTATATATAAACCAACTTTGTAATTAAAATTTATTTGATAAATATCAATAATGATCAAATAATTGTTAAGAAAACAAAATGTCAAAGTGGCTCAATTGGTACATAAACGGCTTCATGGTGCCAAGAAATATTTAAAATTTAATAAATTTTCTTTTAACAAGGCTTATGAACAATTTCCTAAACAGTGAAATGAATATATGTAACATACATACATTTAAATAATTTTGACAATCTACCAATTGATAAATTACAACACAAGATGTTGAAATCTATTCTGGGGGTCAAAAGACAGTCATCAAGTATGGCTAGTAGACTTGAATGTAACACGAATCCAATGTTGATTTTCTCATTATGTTTAATGTATAACTATTATATGTGACTACTTAAAATAAAAAGAGATAGAATATTATATAGTGCATTTACTGCAGATCAAGAATTATCTGAAGAAAACTCAAAATACTGGTTTTCTACCCTAAATAAAGTAATTAAAGTACTTAAATTTGATACAGAAAATTTGACAAATAATAGTGTTTTTAAAAATAGTCTAATAAGATATTATAATCAGCAATCTGACTCACAACTACAAAAAATCAAATCTGGAGTTGTGAACAGTAAACTGATGTTTTTCAGTAATATTTTTATTCCACATTTTGTTCCCTTCAAAAATATAAAAAGTAAAATTACACAACTATGTATCAGTGCTCACTTTAAATATAGAACAAGGTAGATATAATAAACCCAAAATTCCAAGAGAACAACGTTTTTGCAAATTTTTCACTGAAGTTGAGACAAAAGAACATTTTTTGATATCTTGTGATTAAAATAAAGTTATGAGGCAACAGAAATGGGGTAACAATTATTAAAAATTTTGCTCTAGATACTATCTTTTGATTATAAGAATCTTCTGTCCAAGTTTGGTAAACGTCCACGATGATTTATGAATCTAATAAATGTTTTAAAAACCTTAACTGCAGACTGTATGTAATGTTAACTGGAAGAAAGTCCAATTATAAGTAATATACGGATTGATTGATTGATTGTTGGTTTCATGCATATTCAGGACGAGAACAAGTTAACAATTAATACAATAGGTAGGTTCTATAATAGGGGCTTCCGGGATTAAGGTCAGAGAAATTTAGGCTGCCACGGGAAATGAGGGTATATTGGATAGGGACAGATATTAAGCCTTGCAACAGGTCACCTACGGACCCCTCGAAGAGTTGTTGCAAGGGTTCTTAACGTGCAAAGAGCGTGACACTCTCTTTACACGAGGCATCGGATTTAACGTCCCCATTCTGACCGGACGTGGCTGCAAATTTGTACATCCCGCACAGCCAAACGGACGCCCCACTTTAGCAAGGGTTTTACTGCCGGTCGGAGGAAGACCAATGGTGACCATACTTCTATTCCCCAGTCACCCTTGGGGGAGTAATATACGGAAAAACAGGAAATAAATTTTTACAACATTTTCTTCTAGATACTAGCTTTTGATCATAAACAAGCTTCTGTCCAAGTTTGTTACAAATCCAGGATAGTTTAAGAAATTTATCAAAATTTTTAAAACTTTAACCACAGAGTAAATATAATGTTAACTGGAAGAAAAACTAAGTCCATTTATGAGTAAACTACGGAAAAACAGGATTTTTTTTTACAAAATTTACTTCTGGATACTATCTTATGATCATAAACAAGCGTCTGTCCAAGTTTGGTAGAAATCTAGTATAGTTTAAGAAAGTTATTAAAGTTTTAAAAACTTTAACCACAGAGTGAATATTTGTTGATGACGCCGCCGCTGCCGACGACGGAATGTAGGATCGCTATGTCTCGCTTCTGCGACAAAAGTCGCAGGCTCGACAAAAAGAAAATATTCAAAGATCTTTCTCTTGTATATATATATATATGTATATGCTCGGAAACGGGCCCTTTAACAAGTTTAATTGGATTCAATAAGTATTCTTATTCTTATTCTTATTCTGTATATTCAAGCAATTGTCAACAAATTATTTGTGACTTTCTGTCCTGTGAATTTTTGTCCTGTAACTTTTTGTTTGTTTATCGTTTGACAACCATCTGTTAAAATGCTTAAAAAAAACTTCAACACAATTTTGTTTATAATCTTGGAATGTTTATTCAATTAAAATAAATACAAACTTAGAAATACCACATCCTTGTATACTAACTTTAGAGAAAAAGAATGTTTTTTTTACATCTTGTATTAAATACTAGTACATACATGTAAGATTATTTGTACCAAATTTCGGCTTCGATAATGCATTCTTTTATTTTCTACTCAATAACTATATATGTTGACAAAATTTGTTACCCTATCTAATATTGAGGTTAATTACATATATGATCAAAAAGATCATATTATTTCAAATATTTTGTAACCCTCCTTCCCCATGTATGTAACCATTATAACCTAATTTCCCATGCATGTAACCATTGTTACCCTCTATCCCCATGTATGTAACCACTGTAACCCTCATTCTCCATGTATGTAACCATTGTAACCTGTCTTTCCCATGCATGTAACCATTGTAACCAGCAATCCCCATGTATGTAACCATTGTAACCCTCATTCTCCATGTATGTAACCATTGTAACCTGACTTCCCTGTGTATGTAACCATTGTAACCTGATTTCCCATGCATGTAACCATTGTAACCCGACTTCCCCATGCATGTAACCATTGTAACCTGATTTCCCATGCATGTAACCATTGTAACCTGATTTCCCATGCATGTAATCATTGCAACCTGACTTCCCCATGTATGTAACCATTGTAACCTGATTTCCCATGCATGTAACCATTGTAACCTGATTTCCCATGTATGTAACCATTGTAACCAGCAATCCCCATTTATGTAACCATTGTAACCTGACTTCCCCATGTATGTAACCATTATAACCTGACTTCCCATGCATGTAACCATTGTTACCCTCTATCCCCATGTATGTAACCACTGTAACCCTCATTCTCCATGTATGTAACCATTGTTACCTGTCTTTCCCATGCATGTAACCATTGTAACCAGCAATCCCCATGTATGTAACCATTGTAACCCTCATTCTCCATGTATGTAACCATTGTAACCTGACTTCCCCGTGTATGTAACCATTGTAACCTGATTTCCCATGCATGTTACCATTGTAACCCTCATTCTTCATGTATGTAACCATTGTAACCCTCATTCTTCATGTATGTAACCATTGTAACCTGATTTCTCCATCCATGTAACCATTGTAACCATCAATCCCCATGCATGTAACCATTGTAAACCGACTTCCCCATGCATGTAACCATTGTAACCTGATTTCCCATGCATGTAACCATTGTAACCTGATTTCCCATGCATGTAGCCATTGTAACCTGACTTCCCCATGCATGTAACCATTGTAACCTGACTTTCCCATGCATGTAACCATTGTAACCTGATTTCCCATGCATGTAACCATTGTAACCTGACTTCCCCATGTATGTAACCATTGTAACCTGACTTCCATATGTTTGTAACCATTGTAACCTGATTTCCCATGCATGTAACCATTGTAACCAGCAATCCCCATGTATGTAACCATTGTAACCGGACTTCCCCATGCATGTAACCATTGTAACCTGATTTCCCATGCATGTAACCATTGTAACCTGACTTCCCCATGTTTGTAACCATTGTAACCTGATTTCCAATGCATGTAACCATTGTAACCCGACTTCCCCATGCATGTAACCATTGTAACCTGATTTCCCATGCATGTAACCATTGTAACCTGATTTCCCATGCATGTTACCATTGTAACCTGATTTCCCATGCATGTAACCATTGTAACCGTCATTCTCCATGTATGTAACCATTGTAACCTGATTTCTCCATGCATGTAACCATTGTAACCTGATTTCCCATGCATGTAACCTTTGTAACCCGACTTCCCCATGCATGTAACCATTGTAACCTGATTTCCCATGCATGTAACCATTGTAACCTGATTTCCCATGCATGTAACCATTGTAACCTGACTTCCCCATGTATGTTACCATTGTAACCTGACTTTCCATGCATGTAACCATTGTAACCTGATTTCCCATGTATGTAACCATTGTAACCAGCAATCCCCATGTATGTAACCATTGTAACCTGACTTCCCCATGTATGTAACCATTGTAACCTGATTTCCCATGCATGTAACCATTGTAACAGCAATCCCCATGTATGTAACTATTGTAATCGGACTTCCCCATGCATGTAACCATTGTAACCTGATTTCCCATGCATGTAACCATTGTAACAAGCAATCCCCATGTATGTAACCATTGTAACCTGATTTCCCATGCATGTAACCATTGTAACCCGACTTCCCCATGCATGTAACCATTGTAACCTGATTTCCCATGCATGTAACCATTGTAACCTGATTTCCCATGCATGTTACCATTGTAACCTGACTTCCCGATGTATGTAACCATTGTAACCTGACTTTCCCATGCATGTAACCATTGTAACCTGATTTCCCATGCATGTAACCATTGTAACCAGCAATCCCCATGCATGTAACCATTGTAACCAGCAATCTTCATGTATGTAACCATTGTAACCCGATTTCCCATGCATGTAACCTTTGTAACCAGCAATCCCCATGCATGTAACCATTGTAACCCTCATTCTCCATGTATGTAACCATTGTAACCTGATTTCTCCATGCATGTAACCTTTGTAACCTGATTTCCCATGCATGTTACCATTGTAACCCGACTTCTCCATGCATGTAACCATTGTAACCTGATTTTCCATGCATGTAACCATTGTAACCTGATTTCCCATGCATGTAACCATTGTAACCTGACTTCCCCATGTATGTAACCATTGTAACCTGACTTTCCCATGCATGTAACCATTGTAACCTGATTTCCCATGCATTTAACGATTGTAACCAGCAATCCCCATGTATGTAACCATAGTAACCTGATTTTCCATGCATGTAACCATTGTTACTAGCAATCCCCATGTATGTAACAATTGTAACCCTCATTCTCCATGTATGTAACCATTGTAACCTGACTTTCCCATGCATATAACCATTGTAACCCGATTCTCCATGTATGTAACCATTGTAACCCTCATTCTCCATGTATGTAACCATTGTTATCTGACTTCCCCATGTATGTAACCATTGTAACCTGATTTCCCATGCATGTAACCATTGTAACCAGCAATCCCAATGTATGTAACCATTGTAACCAGACTTCCCCATGTCAGGTTACCAGCAATCTCCATGCATGTAACCTGACTTCCCCATGTATGTAACCATTGTAACCTGATTTCCCATGCATGTAACCATTGGAACCCTCATTCTCCATGTATGTAACCATTGTAACCTGATTTCTCCATGCATGTAACCATTGTAACCTGATTTCCCATGCATGTAACCATTGTAACCCGACTTCCCCATGCATGTAACCATTGTAACCGTATTTCCCATGCATGCAACCATTGTAACCTGATTTCCCATGCATGTAACCATTGTAACCTGACTTCCCCATGTATGTAACCATTGTAACCTGATTTCTTATGCATGTAACCATTGTAACCTGATTTCCCATGTATGTAACCATTGTAACCAGCAATCCCCATGTTTGTTACCATTTTTACCTGGTTTCCCATGCATGTAACCATTGTAACCTGACTTCCCCATGCATGTAACCATTGTAACCAGCAATCCCCATGTATGCAACCATTGTAACCCTCATTCTCCATGTATGTAACCATTGTAATCTGACTTTCCCATGCATGTAACCATTGTAACTTGATTCTCCATGCATGTAACCATTGTAACCCTCATTCTCCATGCATGTAACCATTGTAACCTGACTTTCCCATGCATGTAACCATTGTAACCTGACTTCCCATGCATGTAACCATTGTAACCTGACTTCCATATGCATGTAACCATTGTAACCAGCAATCCCCATGTATGTAACCATTGTAACCTGATTTCCCATGCATGTAACCATTGTAACCTGACTTCCATATGCATGTTACCATTGTAACCAGCAATCCCCATGTATGTAACCATTGTAACCCTCATTCTCCATGCATGTAACCATTGTAACCCGACTTCCCCATGCATGTAACCATTGTAACCTGATTTCCCATGCATGTAACTAATGTAACCCGACTTCCCCATGCAAAATTGTAACAATTGTTACCATCATTTCCCATTTATGTAACCATTGTTATCCCCAAACCATATGTATTTTATCATTGTAATTTGACTTCCACATGCATGTAACCATTGTAACCTAACTTCAATGTGTATGTAACCATTGTAATAGCTCTACCCCTACCTCTTCAGTTTGCGGCACAAATGGTCAATTATAAAGCCGGTATTGCATATCATTTAGTAAAGGTCCATGTGTGTAACCAATGTAACCAATGTAACCATTGCTTCAATGGGGGTAACAAAACAAGATACCTATATTCAGGTGCACATTTTGTGCCATATCTATAATTTTAACTTCGTCGACAAAACGTAAATCAAGGACGTTTTAATTTGGTGATTTCTGATAATAATCATTTTGTTCAACCGCTAGCTTTATACCGAAAATCGCCAACATGTTATGTGTAAATCCGAGTTAATCGTATCTGACTGACAAAAACAACATTGAGAAACAATGGATGCCATAAGGTAGCACGGTAGTATTTGCATTCCGGAATTTAGGTTGCTCTTTTGTGTACCCTACTTAAGTCAATGTATCTGAACAGTGTGATTGGACAAAAAATACAGTATCAACTGAACATACTTTCCCAAACTGAGGGATGAATCAGGTGTAGAAAAATATGAAATAATTTTACATACAGGTGAAAATGAATTTTTGAGAATTTTTTTAATTTTTGTATTCACTGCATGATAAAAGACCTTAAAGCACTAGTGGCCTTAGGTTTTTAAAAATAGCAAAAAAAGTAAACGGTCATGATACATATTCAAATTTATTTCTGATTAGTATAATGAAAGTACTTCAGTTGACTGTGTATGTAGAATTTTTCGCAGTGTTAGAAAGTGGTGAAAATCCTAAAAAGGCTATCATTATCCCTTATGGGCCAGGAAATACTACCGTGCCACTTTAACTGGGATATATATGTTAACACAAAATCAATAAAGGTATTTTTTTTTACCTATGCAATTTGTAAGTTTATCAATAAAAGTTGATTAAGGGTAAGTAGAATAAAACAGCCCTTAAATTTCACCCTGGGAGTAAAAATTGCTGATTCAGCAAATTTTGCCTGATCTGTGGATACTAATGTTAAAATTTACCTAGAAAGTAAAATTTCTTTATTTTTAAGTAACTTGCAATACATTTTTAATTATAAAGTTTCGCCTTAACTTTTCGCAGTGTCTGACACATGTGCAACAACTGGAATTTGAGACGCGACATATTTTAGTTGCCTGTACGTCCTATAATTTTCACCGTAATAAATAAAGTGCATAATTTCTTATTTTTTTCCACACAAGTACAGCTATACTAGTTTTCTTCAGGTTTAATTTGTAGTTCTGTGGTAACATGACACCAGTAAAAGCTTTTTTGGAACTAGTAAGTGGTTAAGGGGTCCTTACTTATTCATTTAGCCCTCATATTTAGCTGAAATAGGGATAGCATTAGGGGTTTCTTTACATTGACAAGACAATTTTTTGGACAAAGAATGTGATTAGGATTGTATATCAGCAAGATTAAATAGTTTATTCATTTTCCATGCAAATGGCATTAATTGTTTTAATTTTCTGACACTGAAAAGCACAATAAATGTAAATTGATTATGTAAGGGGACATAATTTAACTTAATGCATACATGAGAAATAGACAATCAGTCAACTTAGAGATATATTCTAGTACATGTATAGTCAAAAAGATTTCAGAATAATAGTTAACTGCCATCTAAAGAACCTTGTTGTATTGCCTTCATAATCTGGAAATGCTCAAAGGAATGTAAGGCATGCTGTAAAATGTGGAATGGACTCTACTATCATTTTCATGATTTGGTGCTTAAACTGTTTCTTTCAGTCAGATTAACTATAAATAGAGTTGGCAATCCAATAACTCCTCCTTAATCACCATGTTTTACTTCTGTGTTGATTTGAAACATCATATATTTGGGTTTTGTTCACTCCTTAAGTAAAAATGGTAAGATGAAAAAAGTGAAAATCTGCCAGCTGGGGTAGGGTATAATCTTTAATATTTTTGGTAAGAAATAAGTGCAGACTAGTATTCTTTATTGTAATATGTTTCCTAGAAAGAAGTCTATGCATCATAGGTGTCATGACTGGTTTCAAGTTTGTGATGTCTTGGTTAAGGTAGCACGGTAGTATTTGCATTCCGGAATTTAGGTTGCTCTTTTGTGTACCCTACTTAAGTCAATGTATCTGAACAGTGTGATTGGACAAAAAATACAGTATCAACTGAACATACTTTCCCAAACTGAGGGATGAATCAGGTGTAGAAAAATATGAAATAATTTTACATACAGGTGAAAATGAATTTTTGAGAATTTTTTTAATTTTTGTATTCACTGCATGATAAAAGACCTTAAAGCACTAGTGGCCTTAGGTTTTTAAAATAGCAAAAAGTAAACGGTCATGATACATATTCAAATTTATTTCTGATTAGTATAATGAAAGTACTTCAGTTGACTGTGTATGTAGAATTTTTCGCAGTGTTAGAAAGTGGTGAAAATCCTAAAAAGGCTATCATTATCCCTTATGGGCCAGGAAATACTACCGTGCCACCTTAAACCAGAAATGAAGACAATTATAATACCGGATCTAATTCCGGGGGCGGATAAGGGTAATTCCGGGTTTGCCAATCAAATACAATAAAAATATAATAATTCCAGGCATGAGACAAAATACATCTATCATGATGAAATATAAACATTAGAATTGAAAACCAAAGATATATTGAAAAGAAAGAAAAAGCAGGAAATATTTTATACAGAAACTCAAAATTACTTTTAGTTCACAAAGTTTCATGTCAAAATCCAATAAAATGTGACAGTATTTTCCTTATCATTAATAAATATTGATATTACATGTATTTGTTTTTATTGTTTAAACATATTACTACAATTCCATGAGGTAATTTCTTCTCAATTTTGAAGGGCCTATAAAAATCTGGAAGTTTCTTACTTTATTTTCACAGAGGAACTAATATAATATATAGTGCAACTAGATATGATACACTTAAACAGCTTTGAATTTGAACTGTTTAATATAATGGTATGATTAGTAATTAATAATCAATTGTTGAGACAACACACCCACCCACAGTGATACCCTCAGCCTCCCTCAGCCTTCTTAATACCAAAAAGATTATTTGAATTCATAAATTAATATACAAGACAATTACATTTATTATTAAACATGTTAAACGACAGTGACACTGACAATGAAATAAGCTAACTTAACACCAAAAGCACATTAAAGTATCTTACTGAGTTATGAAATATTTCAAGTAAAAGCAGGACCTGGAATTTAGGTTGTGGACCTTTCAGTTTGGAGTGTCAAAGGTCCTGGACCGTCCAGTACCAAATGTTAATTTTAACCCCTGCATTCACAGTAAAGCGATTTTGACGCGTATTGCAATTCCAAGTAGAATTTACTTTTGGACATTAAACGTTTCGAATGTGTATTAAACTAATTCAAATCAGTTATTGAGTTAATAATGTGAATCGAATTCGAATTATGTGTGAACGCAGCATTGATATATCTAAGAAATGAAGAATATAAAAATATTAAAAAAAGATGGACAAAATATTTGTATTAAATTTGTTGCAATTTTGTCTTGCCTTGACAGAGTCAAAAAGTGAGACATATATATATATATATATATATATATATATATATATAGGCATGTTGTTTTATGGAATCAACAATGTATTAGTTTGTGATTTTGTGATAAGGTCTGGTTTATGGTAGGTCAATGATATTTGGTAAGTAGTTGTGTTAGCATAGGCACATCTCATTACCATGGAGAATATTTGGCCCCACCCCTAGGTCATGGTCTATTGACTTTGAAACTTTGCATAGTTTACATGTATATGTTTGTGATTAGGTCAGTTTAGGGGGAACCACAAGTGGTAGGTCAATGATATTTGGTGTGCAGTTGTATAAACTTTTTCATTTCTAATTTCCATTGAGATTATGTGGCCCCGCCCCCTCAATCATGCTCTTTTTACTTGGAAACTTATGTTACTTTGAAATTTCATTTATTAGTTTTTGATTAGGTTAGTATTAGGGAAACCAATAGTGGTAGGTCAATGATAATTGGCATGTAGGTGTAGAAGCATTAGTACGTCTCATTTAAATAGAGGATATTTGGTCCTCACCCCTCAGTCATATGCATGATCTATTGACTTTGAAACTTTTACTTAGTTTACATGAATGAGTTTGTGATTATTATGATTATGTCAGTTAAAAATTACCAGTAATCTTAAGTCAAAGCTATTTAGTATGCGAACGTATTGGTATTCAAAAGTTTCATTTCCATGGATATTATATAACCCCACCCCCTCATTATGGTTCATTGACTTAGAAATTGAATTTGTGTTAAAGTTTGTTTAAAGGGAACGACTTATGCAAAGTCAATGGTATCTGGTAAGCAGTTGTATAAGCATTGGCACATCTCATTTCCATAGAGATTGTTCAGCCCTGTATCATGGTTCATTGTCTTTGAATATCACTTACATGTTAAAGTATTACTATTTTAAGTGTAACATTTGCATTATCAAAATAACAAATAGGCAAAACATGTCTCTGTGTTAACAGCTTATTATAGATTAGACATGTGCAATTATTATAAAAATAAGGAGATGTGGTATGATTGCCAATGAGACAACTATTCACCAAAATTCAAATAAAGTAGATGTAAGCAATTACAGGCAACCGTACAGCCTTCAAAAATATATGTTACATCATTGCTAGGCCATTATAACAACATCAGCATTTATTGTTATACAAGAAAATTACACCATTTCAGATAGTTTCAGGTATGAATTGATAATTGTGCATAGTGGCACCAGCTGATCCAACTAAAAGCGCTAATATGGCATATTCAAAATCTAGTACATAGTGGAATTAAACCATACACCACTATTGGACACCATTATTGAAATTATTATTCTGATAAGAATATTCTTCCATTTAGCCTGCAACAATTAGCAAAACCTATACTGCATAGTAAGCTATAAACGACCACGAAATGACAAATGTAAAACAAAACTAAAGCAGCCTGATTTATGTACAAAACAATTACGAAAAATAAATTTGATATACAGCAACAATCAACAATCACCAAATTACTGGGTCCTCACTATGGACAGGTACATACAGAGTGTGGCGGGTTAAACATGTTAGCTGGCACAAAACTCTCCCCTAACATGGGACAGTGTATGTGCATAATCTCAGACATTGAATCTTTAAAAAGATAAATTGGAAATAACTTTTGAAAGTGGTAGGATTGGATAGCAGAAACATTACGGTACAAACATTATTTGATACTTGAGAAATAGCTAAGATAAATATTTTCATCAATTCTTCCACAATATTCATCTTAACTTCTGACAAGTTTGCCTTTGGTTTTGGGGATACGATTGCTTTCAAGCAATCTGTAGACTTTTACCATTGACTCAGGGATATGCCCTCACGTCAACCGTTTTATTCTAAACATTAAGGAACATCTCAGATTCTTAAGATTGTCTTGCTTTAAAAGGTAAAAACAAACAAAAGGATTGAATTTAAACAACTGTCCTATAATGTTCTTCTCATAATCTTCATATTTCGATGTTACCCTCGACTTATATGCGTGTTTTCAACAACACGGAAAATCAGAATTAAGCAGTATTTATATTTAGTGTTTTTATAAATTTAGAAAAACGTCATAGGGAATTCCCCAGTTTTGATAAAATGCGAGAGTTCTCTGAATTCCGATAAATCTATTTCTGTAATATAAGAACTGAAGTGGAGTTTTTCTTATATGTCACCGTTATGAAACTGATATTTGATATTGTACTTCCATAAAGAAATGGAGAACCATCTAGGTCGTTTAATTAAAATTTAATATACGTCCTTGCTACAAATCACAAGTCTAGGGTTTGTTTAGGTAATTATGCGCATGCGTATAGTTTTCTTGACTTCAAGGGGAATCAGATTGAATGATTGCTCTGGATTCCCAACTTCATTGATTAATTTGAAACTCATGAGATCCTTTCTATGTCTGTCTGCTATTGAGGGTTATTGTTGTTGCATAATTTTAAATCATTTGCATCAATAAAAATTAAAAATAAATGTAGTCCACAACGTAAAGGTGTAACTAGAACACCCCTTCAGCCGAAATGGAGTCTTCCATATTATCGCTTCGAGTTGTCTCCCTTATACTTCCGTCAATTCTGAATCAAAATACGACGATACGTCGAGAAAGATTAACTCGTTCTGTCGATAGACGTCGTATTATATTAAACGCGATCGCAATTTAAACAGAGGAATGTGTACGGAAAGGATTCATGCCCACTGACCCAAAGGAAATTAAATATTTAAAGAGTTAGAAATAGGATTCCTCCTAGAATTCACGTAGGTAAATAGGCGATAAGGTACGAGGTGAAATACCTTCTATCACTCTCAGTGACTGCTGTGGAAAGTTAACTTGGAAATGATAGTACAAAAATAAAACACAATAATTACATTATTCATACACTTGTATCGATGATTGGCTATTTTTAAAGTTGAATAACTATTCAGATTACGTAAATTACATTTTACATGTGCAGTTGAATTATTTTTGAAAATAATACTAATACATGTATCAATGAAAACAATGGCAATCGTATCCCTCAGAGCAATCATGCTCTTTGATTTAATTAACTGCCTATAGCGCCTTTGATGCTTTGATTGTAATTTCATGATATAGGTATGATATGCGGACGGGTTTTCATCTTGCCTCCAGCCATCCAGGTGCAAAATTGATACACAAATAGATAAATATTAAGAATAGTTCACGAACAGAGCGTGCAAGAGATTTAAAAGTAGCAGTTAAGTTTCATTTGCAGAAAAATGTACCTTTTGACATAATTATTAATGTTATATAATTTAAAACAGGTTTTGTTATTCAGCTTGTTGATATTGACTCAAATTCCACTATACTGTTTTCGTTATGCGATTCATGTTAACTGTCGAATAATGATACTAGACTTTCATTTTCACTGTAGGGCGATTCATTTTTATTGTACATGCGATGCATTTTCACAGAAGGAAATGACTTAATTTTCATTATATAAAGTCTTAATTCAGCCGACTCTCTAACAAAATTTATGAATTCAGAAGGAGAGATTATATATACATACTTTGTGAGTGAACGTCTGAGGTAATATACCAATAAATTTCTTTAAAATGGCATTTATTTCTAATATAGTCAATTCTATTTTCTCTAATAATTTGTCCAGATCAAGAGCTATATATAGGATAAAATTTATCCCTTCCTATGACATGCCATCATTGAATACATATATCTTGGACAGTTAAGCCAATCGACGTCACCGAAAAAGCGATGTTGGTAGATAGACCGTTCTTATATTTTCACCTAAGGCTATATTGACGCACTGTTCAGTTAAGTATTCAATGTTTATGAAAACAAAGTTTACTGCTCCTGGCAGCTATATTACATGAACACCATGTGATATTTTAAATAGACAGGCCTGTGAATTACTTGTTAACATCGCGAAACAAACAATCTGTGTAACTCAAACTTGATTAAATTACAAATAGAGCATAGTTGGTTGACTCAATGCGACCGTGTATTTTGTGATTTGTTGTTGTGAATAATACATAATGCGAATGAGAAACCTGTTGTTTTAATTATTTTTGAAGACATTTACTTGAAAAACTGACCTCAGAATTTTGGCACTGTACGATTCATTCTCTTTGTAGTTTGTTTATTTTCTTTAGTACCGTTCGTTGTACATTCTTGTACTGTTCGTTGTGCAAAAGCCTATCAATATGGTAGAAATATGTATGACTCAGCGTGACTAATTTTCAAATAGATATAGGAAGATGTGGTGTGAGTGCCAATGAGACAACTCTCCATCCAAATAACAATTTATAAAAGTAAACCATTATAGGTCAATGTACGGCCTTCAACACGGAGCCTTGGCTCACACCGAACAACAAGCTATAAAGGGCCCCAAAAGTACTAGTGTAAAACCATTCAAACGCTAAAACCAACGGTCTAGTATATATAAAAAACGAGAAACGAGAAACGCGTATAAATTACATAAACAAACGACAACTACTGTACATCAGATTCCTGACTTAGGACAGGTGCTTTTTTATGCGAGTTCTCAAACTTCTAAAGGAAAATTCGCCGTAGAAATAATATATATTCATGGATGTTTTCCTCCAGTAAATTTTCGGATCCATGACAAGCTAATAGCAAACTCACCAACAATATTTGAATATGCATGATATGAACGTGGTTATCTGTACCCGTGTATATTCAAGTAGGCATCTATGACTAGCTTGCATTTCAAATTGTAAATTGCAATAGTTAAAATGAATCGCATTCAGTAATTAATATTACGGATTCTGCTGCTTTAATTACACTTTTTTGGGGTTTTAATCCTGTTATTATACATTAAAAAGTTATATTCTAATGAAATTGTGTTAAAACATACATTCAAATCAATTATTTTGTATTTTCAAAAAGTAAACAAACGCAGGTTTTTCCATCATCCTTTATTGTATCTCAGAAACTTTTTATGATTATTGCATAAAACTTCACACACTTGTTAGTTATATTAATCTGAAGATCTGTATATTTTTTCGTGATGATTCTTTATTTTATTTTTGAGCTATTTATTTTTTATTGAGCTTTTTGGTATAAAACATGTTGTGAGCAATTTTTTTCCTGTCTCTTATATAAACTTCCTATTGAGCAGGAATAAGGAATGAGTTCGGATATACTTAGCATGACTTCCTGTACAACCCCCGTGTTATTCCAAAAACATTTATTTTGTTTTTTTCACAAGATGACAGGCGTATCATGCGCTCGTGGAGGTGTTTATTCTTATAATGTTTTATGTTTTATGTGCATGCATATATATTATATGGCCTTCCAAATACCGTTTCGATTCCTAACATCACCGAAGAGACATTAATTGTCGAAATCCGGATATGGTTTACAAATTTTTGCACCTCATGTTTGCGGTATGTCACCTTTTCCGCAAGTTTATTGTTTTCTGTTTGGTATTTAATTAATAAATTAAGATCCATTTTTTACATCTGGTGATCCGTTTATTTGGCAATCGCCATGGCAGTCAGCAGGGTTTAAGAACACCGTTGTTCGACCTGCTAGTCAAATACGTTTTGTTAAAATATACTTTTTCACTTTTTTGGTCTTTTGGGAAATGTTGTTTGTGCTGTATTTAGACCACTCTACCAAGAAATTTGTTTTGCATGCACAAGTATAAAAATTGCGGTTTTTATCCAACGCAATCATAGGTTTGAACGTTGTTTTCAATTTAGACTTGTATATATATATATATATATATATATATACAACTCGTCTAAACATCAGCCCAACAATGTTAGATCTGTAAATTTGCTTTCGCAAATTTGTTGTTCTTCCCTCGTCGGGATTCGAACTCATGCAACTGAGATATCGTGACACCAAATCGCCTGCACTGTATCCGTCGCGCTACACCACACGACCACCTAGGCTTCACAATAATAAAGCTTTCGGTGGTCGGGTGTTACCTTTCCTCGTCAGTTTTAATCTAGCGTCGTAATACAGTACATGATATATAAGGCATGAAGATGGAATTGTTACAGATCAGCTGTAATATCTATTGTAAAGGTTCCTACAAATTAATGCAAGATACAGTCACAGAAATAATTATATTTATAAGTACGTCTGAACCAGTGACAACTCTACAACAGATTTATATATATATATATATATATAAATAGTATTGCTCTAAATATCAGCACAATAATGGTAAATCAACAATCATACAACTGCAAAAATGTTCGTAAAATGGTGTGATGTCGTTGTCGTCTGCGTGTCGTCGTCTGCGTCGTTGTCGTCGTCATCCGAAGACACATTTGGTTTCCGAACAATAACTTTAGTTGAAGCAAATAGATCTCTCTATGAAATTTTACAAGAAGGTTTAATACCACAAAAGGAAGGTTGGGATTGATTATGGGGGTTATGGTACCAATAGTTTAGGAATATTAGGGGCCAATAAGGGGTAAAAAAAATTTTGTAGTTTCCGGTCAATAACTTGTGTGTACATGTAAGTGTATGGATCTCTCTGACATTGTACCACAAGGTTCCATATCACTAAGGGAAGGTTGTGATTGAGTTTAGGGGTAATTTGCTCGAAACATGCAGGAATCGGGGGCAAAAAAGGGGCCAAAAACAAGCATTTTTGTCTCGCTTGACGGAGTCAAAAAGCAAGACATAGGTATGTTGTTTCCTGCGTCAAATTTGTATGCTGTACACATGCAATTTTTCTGAAAGTTTGATATATTTTTGGACTTGTACTGTACATTATACACACAAAAAATTAGACAAAAAAAAAACAGGGAAATTTTTTTTTAATGCGACAAAACGTTATAAAGAACTGATAGAGGAATTAATTGTGGTCTTGGGCCTAAGAGGTGCATTTCAACAAATTTTGAATTTTTACTTTGACAACTTCTCTGCATGATCTATTGGCAATAATTTGTCAAACTACATGAGAAAAAATGATTTCCACTCTTATTTGATAGAAATTTTGTAAAAAAGTCACTGTTCAGCTTATATGCCAAAAATGTAGCTTTTTCACTTTTTTCAATATTTTTGCAAAAGCAGCATGCTTACTTTCTCTCTGACAGGTTTTTTCTGATATCTATTTGTGTTTATGGTATTTATTTCAGTTGTTTAACTCATTTGTGAACTCTGAACTCAAAGAAAAGTAGATAAAAACATAGAAAGAGTGCAAAATGTGCTGTTTTAATAGTGTAAGTCTAACGGTCCGTACGAAGCAAGTGAAATGTGAAGTTCTATGCACTTAAAAGTTGTTTTCCTTTAAACAGATTGCACTTAATCTATATCAAAAGCACTTACTACTGGTAGTTTAATCTTGTCTGTTTCACAGACTACCTTTATTTTCTTCTGTTTGATAGCTGGTGGTTAAAATATTGGCCTTTTGAGGCTGAAATTTCATGCAGGTTTTAAACAGTAAAGTGAATAAACTTTGCATCAGACCATACTGTCTACATATATAGTTGAAAGCAACAGTCGTGTTACATCCAGGCTTCATGTTTCATCATATCTCAGCAAGGATTTGAGCAAATAGAAGCATATTTCCATCTCCCATATCATTTATATGCATTTTAATATGGAAATATGGGGAACGGCCTAAATTGACAACTTGTTTTTTTAAGCTTGACATTGCTTAAGACCATTTCATACTCATGTGTTAATGCTATTTGAAACTTATATTTACATGAAAAGAACATTTATAATATGTAGAAGGTTTTGATTTACCTTAACAACTTCAGAAAATTGTTGTAAGTGGAAAATATTACATTTCATATAAGGCCTTGCTTCATTTGAAAACTTCTATTTTTTGGCACAGGCTCATATAAAATTAACTTTTGGCCAATTTGTTATAAGTCTGAAACATTCAGTATGCTATCTTTTACTCTGAATAGATAATATCTTATACATAGAGACATTAAAAAGTGCAATTTGGTTTTTTTTTTTGCTTTTTGAAGCCAAAATTTGATAGTTGAAATTGTTCTATTTCAACGTCACAATTCAGCAACCAAAGTTCAGATATGAAAAATGCCAAATTTTCTATAATATATATCATATGGCTGTGAAACTTTGTAAACTGTCTCATAATACACTAAGCTTAAATCATGCCAAGTTTTATTGGAATTGGTCAAGTTTTTGACTCCTAATAGGCCCAAGACCATAATTAATGATCCCGCTTTTCGTTGTCAATGAATATAGTTCCCTTTAATTAAAGTGTATTTTTTTCTCTTTTTTCTTCTTTCCCTTTCTCATACCAGAGCTCCAGATAAGAATTCACAAATTGGGGTTTTTACCCACCATTTTTTATTTAACTGAGTGAAACAGTTTTTTAAATTGCATTAATAATTCCAATTCACCCCTCAAGCAAATATCAAATTGGGTTTTTCACCACCAAGCTCCTTAACGAATTGGGTTTTTTCATCAACACGATGTGAATTTTGGCATGTTATAATCACATTTTATCAAACAGAGATGTTTATCCATCTTAAATATGTTTCTGTTATATGTGATAGCTGTTTTATTTGGTTTATACACTGACGAGCAGTTGTACGTTTACTTTGTGTCCGGTTTCAACACAAAGTTTTGTATTTTCCATAACTTATATTTACTGGTGGCACTAATAGGACAGTACCTAATTATCTTTCTAGAGCACATATGATCACCATTCAGTTTATTTGGGGTAGGTGTGGCTAATAGTTTTTAGATTTTTATGTAATATTTGTGAACATCAAGTGCTGTAAGATAGTGTTGCCAGTCCCTATCACCTGTTTGCCAGACCTACTTAAAAAAAAAACAAGTAGCTCCCAGTTTTAAAATATATACCTCAAAACCTTGACCAGGTTTATAGGATGGTTTAATGACTGAGACCACATTCAATTTACAAATAATCCTGCAACATCAAATAGATAAATGACAATGTTGTACTGCACTTGCCAATAAGACAACTACATGTATCTTAGGCATACAGAACAATAGACCAACAAAAGAAAGTGGCAAGCTACATTTACATCAAAACTAATATGTGTGTTCACTCATCAACTAAAATGAAATATATATTATATATACTCTTGAACTAAAAATAAACAATGTTTTTGTTTAATTTTATTTACATAAATCTGGGTTTACTTGTCCCTTATTAGAACTTTTGGTTTCCGATGCTGACTTCATATAAGTGATTTTGGCCTTTCATGTTCCAACTGATTTAGTTCTGACGAGTTCTAACCTTGTTCTCGTTAAGGCACGCAAACACGCCCTGGACGCGCCATTGCACGACCCCGTGCGTTCAAGGGACGCTTCCTGATAACACTAGCTGAGTCTTGTTATCATCATAATTCCTCAGCTCTCAAAAAGAAGCTAAAAACATGCTTCTATTCAATATTTTTACCGGAAATTTACTTTTGTTTTAGTAATGTTAAATCCGGTGACCGTTAAATCGCGAGCAATACGAAAAGAATTATGACGACATGACTAACGCTAATTGGATAAAGACAGAGAAGATCGAAATGTTTTCATCACCACGTGTACCTTTAAGCAACAGGGACCCTTTCAACGCTCTATTATTAGAACGAAAGGACATTTCCGATTTTCAATATTACAAAAATAGATTTACGCGACGACTATGTAATAGATAAGGGTAAATAACGCACACGATAGCGACCAAAAGCGTTAAGAACTCATGGTTTTGACAATATCTTGCACCTACGTTTTTTTCGCTAATAGGTGGCGTATTGTTCCATCAGTTATACTTTCGGAACTCCTCGTGACTCCTCGAAAAAGCGCCATATTGTTGTCAATGTAAACACCGCGAGTTTTAAAGATTTAAAGTCAATAAAGAAGATGCCACAGTACTGTAGTGTTCCTGGATGTCGGAATTCTGGCGGTCATAAGTTTCCTGAAGAAAGAGAATTGCAACTTAAATGGAGGGTGGTTATTAAAAGACGAGACACTACCACAAAAGGTCTCTGGAAGCCAGGGAAACATGACGTTGTTTGTGCCGCCCATTTCAAGGACGCTGACTACAGAGTTTCTGGACTATTAGGTTAGATAACTTCCAATGATGAATAACATTAATATTTATTGAAATATTAAAGAATAGTGATACTTCCAAGTACAAGTCATATACCTTTCACGAGTGGATGTCAATTTTAAGTGCAAATGATGGCAAATACAATATGAATATAAATCAGTTTTCACAGTGCAGTTTTGCAGCAAAAATTCCTTGTTTATTTTTTAAAATATATAAATTATATATTTTATCATGTTTATTGTACTGTAGCAACAGGTCCAAATATTTTTTTTAGCAGGTTGGGCTTGTGTGCTTGTTTGAAGAATCACTATATATTCACTGTTCATCATGTTCATAAACCACTTTCTACAAATGCAATATTGTGTCGAATGAGTTTTTCATTAAAGTTTTTCTTTGTTTTTTTAGTAAAAGTACAATTTTAATTACCTTTCTATAAATTGGGCCTTTAAGCACATACATGTACATTGAAGGTGTCAGCTTTCCAAACCTCCTAATAGAATTTTGTTTAGCTGATTAGACATTTGTCTACATGTATCTATTTCAGATGGGTCTTCATACATTTCATCATACAATTTGCAATCAAATTTAATAGCATATTAAATGACAATTGTTTTTCTGGCAACAAACTATTCATAGCTGCATGAGGCTTCTACTATAACCTGGAGATTTGACTTTTCAAAGTTTATTTTTAAAGAATATAAGAATGAACATTTAGAAATAAAGATAAATGACACAATCTTGTATTTTAACTGTTTGTTTAAGTTGTGCAAATATTTTGCCAAATTTTTACCTTTGGTTACAATATCACACATATATATGTGTATCTGACAAGGACATCATCACATTCTTGAATATCATTGACAGATCTTACAAGAAGACACCCCATACCATATAGCTGGCTATAAGATATCAGACATGAAAAAATGTGAAACAATTCAAACAAGAAAAGGGCTTATCTCAATAAATCAGTTTAATATAAAAATTAGGAGAAGTTGTAACATTGTCAGTGAGATAACTGTCTATTAGCATAGTTCAAATGAAGTGGATGTAGGCAATTAGAAGCAACTTATGTCCTTTAACAATGAGAAATTCCCATACCATATAATTATATAGTCGGCTAATGCCGCTATAAAAAGCCTCGACATCATAAATAAGAAACGTAAATTTGTTTTAGCTCTTAGATCTGCCTTATGGAGCAACTTGGGGTATATGTTTAACAAACATAGCTTTGATAAGTGTTTGGTACTAATATAAATTTCCACTTCGTGCTATGAACATCAAAATTATTTATTTTGTTAAAATATTTCCTTTCTCTATTGTAACTGTATACGTATACCTAACAACAAAATTATTTTATTTACCTGTGTTTAAAGTTATTTGCAAATGGCTGATATTTTTGTTCGAGCATATTGTTTTTCTTAAATTGTTTAACATTTCATACCGATATAACATGTCACTTTTATTATTCTTCCCTTAGTTTATTTATTTTGAATTTGCATTGTATCATAGGTCAAATTTATTTGTTCAGTGTATGTTCAATGGTGTTACTATGTCCTTTGATTGAGTTAAGCTATTTCAGTTGATATTTTATAGTGTGTCTTTCTATGTTGTGATATTACACTAGTGTTTCAGAAAAAGGGTGAATGTTTGGTACCATTAAAACGTTTAAACCCGCTGCATTTGTTTGCACCTGTCCTAAGTCAGGAATCTGATGTTCAGTAGTTGTCGTTTGTTGATGTAGTTCATAAGTGTTTCTCGTTTCTCGTTTTTATATAGATTAGACCGTTGGTTTTCCCGTTTGAATGGTTTTACACTAGTAATTTTTGGGGCCCTTTATAGCTTACTGTTCGGTGTGAGCCTAGGCTCCGTGTTGAAGACCTATAATGGTTTACATTTATAAATTTTGACTTGGATGGAGAGTTGTCTCATTGGCACTCATACCACATCTTCTTATATCTATAGATGATTGACTAAGTATAACATCACTTTTGTATCTGCACACAGCATGCACAGCAGATGTATCAAAAATGGGAGGTGGGTAACAGTATTCTGTTTTACTCTCAAATGAATTCTGGAGGAGCACAAAATTATTCCTACATCCCTTTTGTAATTTGGCATATTTTTCCATGGTCCAGTTCTTTTTTTTTTTTTTTTGTTCTCAGACTCAAATTCATTTTATTTTATCATTACTAGTGAATTTCTGTTCTTGTTAAAATGCATGATATTTGCTTTGTTTGCTTTGTGCTTTTTTGTTTGTTTTTACAGGAAACCTGGATGCACATTGATTTTGAATGGAGCATTGTTCTGACCAAGAAACAGTCTCTAATGTCTGGAATCAGGAATTCAGTATTGTTGAAATGTATCATTTTTATATGGAATAATCTTCGATTTTCAATGTCGTTGTAATTAAAAAATGCTTTAACCAGGTTATATGGCAGAATAAAAAACAAATTCATCTCAGATTTATAAATGCAACATCTGCATTTGACATGTACAAATGTATTTATATTAATAACCATGTATTTCACACATACATTAAAAATAACCACATGAATAATGAACAACAAATAAATGTATTGTGTACAAAGGGCAATAACTCATTCATTAGACAGATGGTACAATCTGAAATAATAACTCTATTGTATCAGAATAAAATGTATTAATAGTCAAATCAAATTATAATTATATTACATTTTGTTAAGTAACTTTATTACAATCACTCATTGATATTTGAATGAAATGCTGCATCTTTGTTTACTAACTTTTCGTCAAATAAATTTTGTTGATGCAGTTTAAGTGGTCAAGCACTTGATAGTTTGATACCGGTTAAACTGAAAACTCCAAAATTGGTATTTGCTGCTACACAGCTAAGCAAAAAAAAGTGAAGACTTTTTGATTCAGAATCATATCAATTTGTCTGGTCAAGTTGACATGACTTGGTGTAATACTTTATTAAAAAGTATCCGTCTAGCAAAAAGCATGATTCAAACACATTATTAGTATCACATTAAAAGGTTCAAGTCCTGATATAAGCATGTAATATTTGCCACTAAACATTGACCATTAATTTAATTTTAAATTTGTTATATATAAAAAAAAAAAATATGATTTGAAAATTCATAAGGCCAATTAAAAAAAATCTTTGGTTTCACTATTTTCTTATTCTTAACCTATTTTATAGGAATATCTTTTGTTTAGAGGGCTAGGGGTTGCTATATTTTGTCAAATTTCTAGAAAATGAAAGAAAATAAAATTTTCAAATAATAAAAGATCAATGAGAGTGGATGTAAATATATGGCATTTTTTGTTATGGCCTGTTAAATGTTTTTCTTTCATTTTAATTGAAGTAACAAAATGCAAAAATATTTAGAATTGACTTTTTTAGGTTCACGTACGCGGCTTCTTCCAGATGCTGTCCCTTCATTGTTTTGTTTAGGAAAGTTCTACACCTAGATCATCAAAATACAGTAGACGAGATGATGTGGACTCAAGCGTGGTCTATAATGTACAGCTTGAAGTTGAAGTTGGTAACGAGGCTGAGGTCAAAGAAGAATGTGAGGACATGGATGGCATTGAACCTATGCATCAGGAAATTGGAGTGCAATGTGCTATACTTGGTAGATTTAGTATTGAGAATTTGGTGAATGATCCGAAACGAGTACAGTATTATACCTCATTCAAGGACTATGATCATTTTATGTTATTTTTCAATTGCTTAGTCCCCGCTGTTAATGAATTAAATTACCAATGTCTGTCTTTGACACCAAAAGATCAACTCTTCATGTGTTTGATGAAGTTACGTCAGAACAAAGAAGATTTAGAATTAAGTTTTTTATTTGAAGTATCTGAATCAACTGTCTCAAAGATTGTCATTACTTGGATAAAGTTTATGTACTTTCAATTGAAAGAGCTTAACATTTGGCCATCTAGAGATATTGTGACTGATTATATGCCTGAGGATTTTAAGTACAAATTTGCAACTACCAAGGTGATATTGGATGCCACTGAAACCCCTATACAGAAGCCATCACATGTTGATGCACAAAGTGTGACATGGTCTAGCTACAAACATAAAAACACAATTAAAACCATGATAGGTTGCACACCAAGAGGCACAGTGTCATATGTAAGTGATGCTTATGGGGGTTCAGCAAGTGATCGTCAGATCATAGAAAAGTCTGAACTTGAATCTTTTTGAACAGAAAGATAGCATTATGGCAGACCGTAGAATAATGGTTCAGGATTTATTCGCAGCACAAGATGTGAAAGTGAACACTCCCACTATGCTTAAAGGTAAAAGTCAGTTGGAACCAGAGGAAGTTGTAAGGGACAGGAGAGTAGCATCCAAAAGGATTCACATAGAGCGAGTTATTGGATTAGCCAAAACATTTAAGATCTTGAAAATGAACTGCCATCAGGCAAACTTATACTTGGGTCTAGAATTGTTTTGTGTGTTTTCTATTGCAAATTTCAGAAAGTGCATTGTGAATGAAAATGCATAAGATTAAGAATGTGCCTTTGCCTGACAAAACAAACTATTCCATTCTCAATTTCATTTTATATGGGTATCCTATTAATTAAATACTCAAATTATTCTCATTTTGAAAACAGGTTCTAATGTTTTTTATGAAAATTTTTACATATCTTATCAGTTGTTGTAACCACCAACTTATTTTATAAAAATATTTGACAAAATTACTCAAAACCAGATGAACTGTAAATGCTTGTTTATGTTGTTTGCTCATTAATGAAAATTACACTTTATCAGTTTCATGGGTCCAAAGCTATTCTTTGGCTTTAAAGGTTACCTAGCCTTCATTGGGCAGAATTGATCCAAAATATTTAAAAGCCTTTGAAAAAAGTAAGACCGTTACTTTTAATATCAGATTTACTGTAGCATTTTCAATCATAACACGCTTTCTAAAATTTGCCAAAATAACAACATTTTTTTATCAGTTTTCAAGCTTGTGTCTAAAGCGTTTTATTGTCTTTGTAGATAATTTGAAACACACATAATTTTTTGTTTGGTTTTAAGCATATTAATTATTTAAAAAATGTGTAAGGGTTCCGCAGAACCCAGTGTCTGGCCTACTTTTGCTGTTAGTTGCAGGCTCAACAAAAATGGGGAAAAAATTAATAAAAATATTGCTCTAGATACTATCTTTTGATTGTAAAAAGCTTCTATCCAAGTTTGGTAAAAATCCAGGATGGTTTATGAATCTAATAAATGTTTTAAAAACTTTAACTGCAGACTGTACGTAATGTTAACTGGAAGAAAAACTAAGTCCATTTATAAGTAATATACGGAAAAACAGGAAATACATTTTTACAAAATTTCCTTCTAGATACTAGCTTTTGATCATAAACAAGCTTCTGTCCAAGTTTGGTAGAAATCCAGGATAGTTTAAGAAAGTTATTAAAATTTTAAAAACTTTAACCACAGAGTGAATATTTGTGGACGCCGCCGACGACGGAATGTAAGATCGCTATGTCTCGCTTTTGCGACAAAAGTCGCAGGCTAGACAAAAAATGAGATTTTTTTAGTTTATTCTACTGACATAAACATAATTTTCAATAGATATTGAAGATATTGAAAAATTTATTTATTGACTTGCAAAATTTCCAAGAATAAGATTGATTTCCAAATTGATATTTTTCTTGCTAATTATTTTACTTGACCAAACATTAAATTAATCATGATTCCCAAATTTTGGCACATTCTGTTTTTGCACCCATGTCATTAAATGGATCAAACACTGTATAGTATTGTATAGTCATTTTTATTCCATGTAATTTCATTTCTGAGTTACACCTTCATAAAGTAAGTTCATTCAAAATTTTGAAAGAAAAAAGTTTTAGTTCATTCATTGTCATGATTGTTTTAAATTTTAATGTTTATAAATTGTTAAATTTCATTTAGAATGTTAAATTTATGATACATGTATGAAAACTATATGGAAAGAGTAAAAATAGTAATTTATTGGTAAAATCGACAATTGAAAATTCCTAATCAATCCATTTTTATTAAATACCAAAGATGCAGCAATTATCTAATCTAAAAGTACAATGAATTTTTAATTTGTACGTGCTGTTTTCAACATACCAAATAACATGGGAATGTTTGAACATTGAGAATTATAACAAAGATGCTAAATATGGTCTGAAGTATTTCTCATAAAACATGGATAATTTTGGAACTAATGAGTTAAGGCAGAAATTTTCATCATAATCGACTACTTGCACAAACAGATCTACAAAAGTGTACACAATGAAATAGCAGTATTTTCTTTTTGCAATAAACAATTGTCCTTGAATTTGGGCATAATAGGTGCTTATCTCCTTTAGAGCTATTTCCCCAGATTTATTTCTGTAAAGGAAAGGAAAAAATTTTCCTGGCAACACTTTATCATTCCTTCCATTGTATGGACATTTGACTTCAATTAAAAAATCAGTATCAATAATGCCATCAGGTGAAGCTCCTAAAAATGGGAAATCTGGTCGAACAAACAGGCCTGAGGGCCTACATTTTACACCTTTTTGTGCCTCAAATTTGCAAATAGCTTTAGATTCAAATTGTTTTCCATGTAACAAACACTTTCTAACTATTTTATGGCTATTAATTAAAGTTTTGCATAGTTTGTTTTTGTTTCTTCTGCATGTCATCCTGGTAATTTCACCAAATCTTGAAGCAGTCAATCTCCATTTTCTGTGACGAAACCATTCATTGCATTTACTTTGCTTTCTTGTACATTTCTCTATTGCCTTGCATTCATTTTCAGTAACCTTCAACGAAATGAATTAAGTTGGTTTTGTTCTTTTTCCAAACCTTTATTTAGAGCAGAAACAGATAGATATTAATTGCTAGTAATATAAATTTACAAATACATGTCTTTGGTTCATGATCAAGTATAAATTTGAGAATGAAGAGGTTACAATTGTATACCAGGGTTCTGCTATTTAATGCAATTTCATGCAATAAAAAAGTTTGCCAGAGAGCAAAAAAAAACCCAACAAAATAGCACAAAGAATTCATAGTCTGTGAATACCATAATACATGTACAAATGTTAATTAAGATAAAGGATCTCATGAATATCAAAACAAATTATTGATAGAAAAGCAAAGGACATGGGCATATCAGTAAATGCACAGCATAAAACACAAAACGACAAGCAAAGGAACAGTGCTTTCATTGCTGTTCTTCATCTTAAAGTCACAAGAAGAATGTTTCTGATGATATGGTCAGAAGTTCTTGCTATGCATGCATCACGTGCCATGTGACTTTAATTATTAAACATGCGTGTAAAAATATATACAATTTTTTTAAAGATTATAATATGAGGAGAAAAAGTTACAAGTTATTCCAGATTAATATTTATTGAATAAATAACTTGATGGCAAGCTTCGTCTCATTGGTTGTTCATGATCATCATATATTTTGAAATCCATTATTAGACTTACCATAAGGGCATTATCTATCCAATACTCAGCAAATGGCCTTTCAAGATAGTCATGGTCATGAACTGCATTTTGTAAATCTGCTTTGGGATATATATATCGTAAGGATATATCCATGGAAGTTGTTGAGCAAAAATTAATCAATGAATTTCTGACATGATCATTGTACCCCTTCAAATTATGGAACTTTGCTGGCCGTGGATCATCCAGGATACTATCTAAATGTTTCCTTTTAGATGGAATACTTTGTGTCTTTACTGGTGATCCTGGAAAATACATTTGTTGATTTGAATAAAAACAAACATTCTTTGAGTATTGCATGGCAATACATAGTCCCCTACCGGTTACAAATTCATTGTAATGGAACGAAATTCTAACTTGATCTATAACTTGTCATGGTGTAAACTACATAAAAATATCAAGTGAAAATCTTCAAGCATGATGAGAAAAACTGTTGAAAACTGATTATTTAAGTGAATTTTCTATGTCCAAAGACCATAACTCTGCACAAAATTATCAGACTGTAACAAAATTCCAACTTGATCTGTAATTTGTCATGATAAATCAATAAACCAAATATCAAATCAATATCTTCAAGCACGAAGAAAAAAAGTCTGGAAAACTGATTTGCCAGACTGACAGATGGACAGACAGACGGAGGGAGTGCAAACCTCGTCGGTAGGGGACTAAAAAATAGGTTCCCTTTTGACATTATTTTGCAGGATTTGTCGATGTATTGCAATTATACTGACTGTATCATGTGACCTTGGTCTTATAAAATTATTTTGTATTTAGTTTTTTTCCAATTTGGAAAAATGGGGCATTGCAAACTTTTTAATTTCTTAATCATTTTCTGCCTAGTACTCAAGTATGTAATCATGTTTGGTTTCAATTTTCTAAGCAGCTACAGAGAAAATGTTTTTGAAAGTTAATCAAACTATGACAGAGAACAACTCACACTGGCCCTTATGGCCGAGCGAGCGAAAAAAGTTAATTGTGGACAAATGATAACAGATAACATATACCCACAATTGGAAATAGTATTTTAAGCACTTTTCTTTATCAGTTAATCTAAAATGCATGATTTGTTAGTTAACTTGGTTTTTCTAGAATTTTGAACTACTTTACAATACCATTGTAGAAAGCTTTAGGTTTGTGAAAAGTCTGGAGGTTTTCTGTGCAGCACTTTTCCACCTGTACGTCTCCTGTTTGGATAAAGTGCATCAGCATCATCATGACAGCAGCAACATGTTTGCATGTACCATGTGGTCCTTTTCCTGCTAGGCATTCACAGTGAGAATTTAATGGTTCCCCAGTACATCTATCAATTTTAATTTTATAGTTGTATGTAACCTACAGGTAGAAGGAATTGTATTACTTTCATAATAATATCAACACTTAAAAGCATGCATTCATAAAGGTTAAGAAAGCCTTGTCAAATGTGTTTTTCATAAATGTTTTGTTATAAATGAGGCGCCCATTTTTAAGATTTGAATTATTTCACATATTTAATGTGGAATTTTCTCATTGTTGAAGGTCCTTTATAAAAATGACCTATAATCGCATATATCCATTTCATTTGAACTGTGGTGGATATGTCTCATTGTGGCAATCATACAACATTACTTATTTTTATGTCGAAAAGGGAAGTCACTTGTACTTTTGAATGTTAGAAATGATTAAAATAATTTATCTGGTTTGATCATGTAAACATTCGCTCAACTTTTGACCACTATGACAAGGTAAATATTTGTCTGTATGCACTTCACTTACATGTAATAGAGACTTTCACATATATTGTTTGTAGAAACTGAATGAATAATAAAATAAAATGCTCCGCTGGGTGCAGCTTGATACGACCGCAGAGGTCGAACCCTGAACAGTTGGGGCAAGTATGCACACAACATTCAAGCTTGATACAGCACTGAATTTGGATTGTGATTAAATATTTGACACAGCATAGGTTTCTGACACAGAATGAATGTGGTCTAAGAACTTAAAATTTTTTAATTTACCTATTCAAACCATATCATTATTATTTGCTTTTATATATAAATCAGAAATAACCAATTTAAAATGGAAAATTTTAAAGAAAAAAATGAAAAAAATCACCCCTCAAATTTTTTGAACCCCCTTATGATTTATCACCCCCAAACTCAATCCCAGCCTTCCATTTGTGGTATGGTACCTTGCAGTACAATTTAAGAGAGATCCGTACACTTGAACACAAGTTATTGTCTGGAAACAAGAAAAATGCTTGTTTTTTGGCCCCTTTTTGGCCCCAAATTCCTAAACGTTTAGGGCAATTACCCCCAAACTCAAATCCAGCTTTCCCTTTGTGATATGGAACTTTGTAGTACAATTTCATAATGATCCATACACTTACACACAAGTTATTGTCCTGAAACTAGAAAAATGCTTTTTTTTTTGCCCCTTTTTGGCCCCTAATTCCTAAAATTTTGAGGCAATTACCCCCAAAATCAATCCCGGCCTTCCCTTTGTGGTATGGTACCTTGCAGTACAATTTCAGAGAGATCCATACACTTGAACACAAGTTATTGTCTGGAAACTAGAAAAATGTTTATTTTTGGCCCCTTATTCCTAAACGTTTTGGGCAATTACCCCAAACTCAATTCCAGCTTTCCTTTGTGATATGGAACCTTGTAGTACAATTTCAGAAAGATCCATACACTTACACACAAGTTATTGTCATGAAACTAGAAAATGCTTGTTTTGCCCTTTTTGGCCCCTAATTCCTAAAATGTGGAGGCAATTACCCCCAAAATCAATCCCAGCATTCCCTTTGTGATATGGAACCTTGTGATACAATGTCAGAGAGATCCATACACTAACACACAAGTTATGTCTGGAAGTTACAAAATTTTATTTTTGGCCCCTTTTTCCTTAACTGTTGGTACCATAACCCCCAAAATCAATCCCAACCTTCCTTTTGTGGTATTGAACCTTATGGTAAAATTTCATAGAGATCCATTCACTTAAAAATTGATAAATATAAATTAAGCACCAAATGTGTGAGGCTCTCATGATCATATGCAGTCAAATCCCTCTAGTCATGCTAGTAGTAAAATAAATGAAATAATGTGTTATATGTCTGAATTTGTAATTTAAGGGAACCTTATGTCTCATTGCTGCACCAACAATTCCACTTAAGAAAGTGTTTTGGCCACTCTGATAAAAGCTGCAGGCTAAAATTCTATGCGATTCGAACATTTTTTTCCCTTTTTCCAACGCCTTGATATCTCCACTAGCCTGTCGATCTTCTGCCATCCGATATAGGAAATACCCCTCTATTTGTTCTGCTGTGAGTTTTGGTAGCATAATTTTATGTTCAGACCGTAATTGCTGGAATCCTGTCAAAGGCCACTGTGGATCTAATGGTTCTGGCAGGTTAACAGGAACACCCCGGAAATTTGCATTTCTATCATAAGCTCTCAATCTGGAGTAAAAATAAAAGATGGCACTGCATTTAGAAAGTTAAAATTAAAATACAGTTTTCTCATGTTTAATATCATTCATATTGGTAGGAAAACAACTAGCTTCTCTGTTCCAATTTTTCAAAAAAGTTGGATGGTATAATGAAAACCTTTTGTTTTTTTTCTAATTTTAATTTTGGAGTTTGTTCAATAAGGCTCATTTCATACATATCATACAAGTTAAGAATACACTTGCTTTTGTTTGAACATTGATCAGAGATCACCATGTTCATACTTAACTATTAGCCAGCGGGGACAGTAAATGTGATGAAAATGAAATTGAAATAAGAGAGGAAGTCCAAGATGTTATATTGAAATCAACATACTAGTATTTCCCCTAACTGTGACAAATCAAATTAATCCCAACAACAACAGGAAGCATGCCAACTGGAAACTGAAAATTAAAAAAAATGAAATGAACTATAAATTGTAAAAAACAGGTACTAAATCCTTTGCAATAAATAGGATTCATTATTATATGCTTCAGACACTTTAGGTTCTCCAGACTAGACTAGACTAGAGCTAATGTTACATTTGTCCTCACACATATTGTGTGATAGAGGATGAAGATATATTATAGTAGAGACTTAAAATTATCACGTCCCGCAGAAAAATACAAATAATATTTATGTTAACCTTTTTATCTTTTCAATTTATATGACATTTATAAGGATATTAAATGAAGCGTATGACTGGTAATTGCTGTTAGGCGGCTGACCACACCTTTTTTATCTTTTCAATTTATATGACATTTATAAGGATATCAAAATGAACCTTGTGACTGTTAATTGCTGTTAGGCGGCTGACCACATTGTCATTCAATTTTATCAAAGAAAGGTCTGAGGTTTGTAAAAAGTATTTGTTATTTACACATTTATACTGTTGTGAAAACATGACAACACAATAATTGTTTGTAGTGGTGCCTTTCAGGTTCAGGTTTCAATCTTTGCCATTAGATTACCCACTATCCTAGTCCAAATAATTATGACGTCTTGAAAGGCTATTATATTTTTTTTCTTTGACGCCTTACATCTTCGCAAGAAGGCGTCAAAGCAAAAATTTAAAATAGCCTTCCAAGACGTCATAATTATTTGGACTACCACTATCCCTACGTAAAATTGAGAATGGAAACGGGGAATGTATAGTATAGTGTAGTAAATATTTATTCTGGCTAGAGATATTTTAGTAAAATTTGTTAAACTTAATACTTTATACAGGGGTTCCTGAAGGTTTCAAACAGAATAAATAACAGTATGATGGACCCCCTTTGATAGATGTCAACAGCGACATCAGGATCAAGACACCTACGTCTTAATCATGATAATACCCCCTTTTTAATCTTTTAAGGTTCATCTATACACTTTAACAAAAATGGCTGTGTTTACACCATGAAATTTTCTCCGAGTACAGACAAAACTGTGTAATTTAAAAAGTTTTAAAGCCTGGCAGCACTTTGATAAATAAATGTTACATCCAATTTATGTTCTAAAAAGTTAAAACACTTTATGGATTTTGATGAACATTTTCTTTCCTTGCCACAAAAGATGGTGAAATAAACAAACACCTGAGTTTTCTTTGATACAGTCCACTCATTTACACTATTTAAATCACCTTTGTTGTGAGTAGATTTCTATTGTCCCTCTATTGTCCATATCAATCAATATGATACAATACAATAATTACCTGAGGGGGACCATATCTAAGATTTCACCAGACTTTGTTTATCTTTACACCACCTGTGGCAAGGAAAGAAAATGTTTAGCAAAATCCACAAATTTTTTTTTCTTTTTAAAACACAAAATGAATACAACTTGTATATATTTAGGTGCTGCCAGGATTTAAAATTATTAAAATTACACAGTTTTGTCTGCATTAACAGAAAATTTCATGGTGTAAACACTGCCATTTTTGTTGGTGTATAGATGAACCTTAAACACGGTATTTCATGATAAAACCCTACGTAAGTGCATAAAAACCAGATGAAATGTGGTTATTGTACTATTACAGTATCGTGTATGGTGTATTGAATTATTTAGATAACAAGAACCGGGAGATATTGCCATTATTGGTGAGCGATTCAATGATCAGATCATGACAGATGACCTTGATGCTAATCCTATTTTATCCATAGCTAAAAAAGGAAAAAACTGAAACAAATAACCTGTAAATCAATAAAAAGTTTTTAAATGGATTATTAACCTCTCAATCAAGTCGGTTTTTCTGCCGGTTGTAGTGGCACCACGACGTGTAAGCTCATTTTTTAGCTTCGGTATGGGCCACAGAACGTAAACATCCGCCATATTGGATTTTCTGTAACTGATAGTACACTTGCGCAACCTGTCTTTAAGGTGGGCGTGTGCAAGCCATTATTGGGTTTTCCTTTGCATGAATTGGATTTTAGAACGCTGCAATTAGCACTTACATTGGGTTTTCAATTATTTTTATTGCGTGATCACGCAAATACGCAGTTTATCTGGAGCTCTGGACTCATACATTTCTTAGTTTTCATGGGGTGGAAATGAAAAAAGAGAGCTGAAATAAACTTTTGGATGTTTTATTTTAACTGATTTTGATATGGAAAGAGTGATTAGGCTTGGTGCAAAAAGGTAATATTTACACTTTTCGGAACATCTCTTGACTTGTCTATAGGGGTATGGATGTGTATTGGCCAAATTTGTATGATGTAAACATGCAATTTTTCTGAAAGTTGGATATATTTTTGGACTTGTACTGTACATTACACACACACAAAAATTAGACAAAAAAAAAACAGGGAAATTTTTTTTAATGCGACAAAACGATATACAGAACTGATAGAGGAATTAATTGCGGTCTTGGGCCTTTAGCATTGGTGCATCTCATTTCCATGGAGATTATTTGGCCCTGCCCCCTCATGGTCTATTGACTTTTTAAACTTTTGCCTATTTTACATGTATTTGGTTGTGATTAGGTCAATTTATGGGTAACCACTAGTAGAAGGTCAGTGATATTTGGTATGCAGTTGTATAAGCATTGCCATATATAATTTCCATGGAGATTATTTGCCTCCGACCCCTTAGTCATGGTCTATTGACTTTGAAAATTTTGGTTAGTTAACATGTATTAGTTTGTGATTAGGTCAGTTCAAGGGGAACAAGTAGTGGTAGGCCAAAGTTTGTTGGTATTCAGTTGTATAAGCTTTAGGACATCTCATTTCCATGCAGAATATTTGACCTTGTCCCTCAGTCATGGTCTATTTTGAAACTTTTTCTTAGTAAAAATAGTTTACACGTATTAGTTTGTGATTAGATCAGTTTAAGATGAACTGCTTATTTGTTAAGTCAGTTATATATTGTATACAAATTTATTGACATTTGTAAGTATTGTTTCCATGGAGATTATATAGCTCCACCCCCTCTTCATGGTTCATTGACTTTGAAACTTGTACATAGTTTGCAAGTTAATGTTTGTTTAGGTTTGTTTAAAAGGAACGACTTATAATAAGTCAATGATATCTGGTATCGATGTATTAGCATTTGACACATCTCATTTAAATGGAGATTGATTAGCAATGTACCTCAGTCATGGTTCATTGACTTTGTATATTTGCCTAACTTATGTAACATGTTAAAGAATTTCTATTTTAATTTCAACAATTGCATACTCAAAATTACGAAAAAGCGAGACATACCTCTGTGATAACAGTTTATTCTAGTTTCCAGACAATAACTTGTGTTTAAGTGTATGGATCTCTCTAAAATTATACTACAAAGTTCCATACTACATAGGGAAGGCTGAAATTGAGTTTGGAGTAATCGCTTTAAGAGGGGGGTTCAAAAAAGTTTGGGGTGGGGATTTTTTTTCAAGTTTTTTTAAGGGGGATTCTAATTTTTTTCCAAATTTTTTCAAATTATATATTTTGTGAAAAGTTTTAAGAAGATTGTGAAAAGTTTTAAGAAGATATCTTTAAATGCACAGTATTGCACAATAGATTTTTGACCACATTTATTTTGTGTCGGAAACCTATATTATGTCAAAAATATGATCAGAATCCAAATTCAGACCGTATCAAGCTTGAATATTGTGTCCAAATTTGCCCCAACTTGTGCGGTCGTATTAGGCTGCGCTCAGCGAAGCATTTTATCTGGTCTATAAAGTTTAAAATAACCCACTTACATTTCGCGGTTAGAAAGATATTGTCATGCTCATTTTGTTAGGTTGTTTTCCTTATTGTTGTAATGTGTTAATTAACATTCAGTTATTACTGAAACGCTTTTTGAAATTAGATCTAAATTCAAAGAATTTATTATCCCTATTTGAATTGTCCAGTTTTGATAAACTACTCAACATTAAATTTCATTAAAAAATTACAAATCTAAAATGCTTGAAATTAAATATTGTTTTTTGAAAATCTCCACTATCTTGGCACATTTCAACAGTAAATATCCTTTATTGATAAATGTCGATATTGTTTTTGTGAAACCTGATCGTTTATTATGGCCCAGAGTTTGTAAAATGGACGCTGAAAGATTTAATAAACGAGTATTTATGTGGTTGTATAAGTATGTAAATAATAAAGAATGAATACTCTTAAAAATGTTTACATTTCAACTGATCAATGTTATATTTTATTTGACAGTATGGTAACATGTTGTTATGTTCTTAGTTACGCATCAGAAATAAGGGGCTTTCATCTTGCTCGTGATATTGAATTAATTTTTAACCGTTTTTGTCGATTTCTTGTAAAGGTTGGTAAAAATGTACCTAATTACTTTTCTATGTGGTGAACTTGGGCATTTGCCTATGTACGTTTCAAGGCGTATTAGCGTTATTAAATATTGTTTTCATATTTCATTGAAAAAACCAAGTGTTGTTTACGATGTTTATAGATATAAGAAGATGTGGTATGAGTGCCAATGAGACAACTCTCCATCCAAGTCAAAATTTATAAAAGTAAACCATTATAGGTCAAAGTACGGTCTTCAACACGGAGCCTTGGCTCACACCGAACAGTAAGCTATAAAGGGCCCCAAAAATTACTAGTGTAAAACCATTCAAACGGGAAAACCAACGGTCTAATCTATATAAAAAACGAGAAACGAGAAACACTTATGAACCACATCAACAAACGACAACTACTGTACATCAGATTCCTGACTTAGGACAGGTGCAAACAAATGCAGCGGGTTTAAACGTTTTAATGGTACCAAACCTTCACTCTTTTTCTGAAACAATAGTGTAACATCACAACATAGAAAGACACACTATAAAATATCAACTGAAATAGTTACATGCTTCTGTATAAAGATGTGAATAATGGTAAAACTAATTGGGTTTCTTGCTTACGAGATTTATTGTCTAATCTTGGCCTAAACCTTTTGTGGATTTCACAGGATGTAACTAATGTAGTTTTTGATATTGTTAAAAAAAAACGTATTACCGATCAATGTTTACAAGAGTGGTCAGCATCTTGATGTGATTGTGAAAAAAAAACTTTGTATATATGGAAGAATCAAGACAGATTTTAGTCTTGAAAATTACTTAATTTTCTTTTTTTGATGTTTGATTACTTATAAAACTACGTAGTGGCCGGGACACTTCAATTAAATATCGAAGTTGGTAGATATACCAATACTCAAAGAGAATTACGAACATGTCTGTGTTGTAGTATGAACGTGGGTGAAGACGAATATCATTTTGTTTTATAATTAGTTTGTCCTATATACAGACCTGTGAGGTCACATTATTAACCAAGATACTTTTGTTCTTAGCCACATATCTATAAACTAGATCAATTGTTAAAAGCTCTGAATACAAAATAATGTAATTAGAATTAAGGCAGCATGGAAAATGAGATGTCAAATTATTACTTAACATTGTATCATGTGTGTTGTTATCTGTTGCTTATCATTGTGTCATATATGTAATATATGTTTTGATTGCCATAGTATGTATATGCTTTTTGCAAATAAACTCATTCATTCAAACCAATTGAAAATGTGTGATTCAGAGTAATGACTTAGTTTAAAGAGCATGATATTGAACCATACTGTAATTATGATATATTGTTAACTTAAAATGTAATTGAGGATATAGAATGCTTAGCTGTAGATTTATAAAAAGATGAGTGGTATAATAAGTTGGTTTTGAATGAATATGCTAAGTTCATACTTATAAATTGTTTAAAACAGAGTTTCAGGTAGAAAGTTATATTGCCTTTTTTGGTAAAATATTGCAGGGAAATATAGAAGCGCTTCTGCAAAATTTTTGTTGTTGCGCACCTAAATAATTGAAACAGGCTGGTATCAGAACTTACCGATAAAGGATGGAGTTTGTATTAATTGTACATATAATACAATTGAAGATGAGTATAATGTTGCTTTTTATTTTGATTATTAGGACTTTTCGCTATTCCATGGAAAGACCTTTTTCTTTTGTTCTGATTATTATATTTTTCTGTCGTCTGAGAGGTTTTATTGTTACTTGACATATAACAACAAACTTTTTTTCACCAAATTGTTTGTCTACTCTTAAAGGTGCACTAGCTACCAGATATATAAAAAATCTAAAGTATGATTTTATTTGTTCAGTCATTCATGAAGTGAAATAGTGAAATAATTATTCGCTTTTAGCAGGCAGTATGGTTTAATTTTGTCAAAATAAGCTAAGAAACATTGATGATGAATTATTCACTTGCAAGTGAATAATTCGACCTCATTGAATCCGTATTCATATGAACTTCAATTTAACCCCTTAGCTAGATATGAATAACGCATGAATTGTCCGTGTAAAGTTATTTAAAGGAAAATAATGTCAACATTGAAAGTGAAACAAAGGTAAATCATTTGATTGACTGATTCGATCCACAAAAAACACATTCTTGTACAGGTAAAAAAAGATGATAAACATATATTTTTAATCTATGATATGAAATTAAACAGACCATGAAAAACCTAATTGCACGAGTCGCTTAATCTATTTATATCTATATTTATGTTTATACCGCTTATATGGTCATCGGAGGTTTTCGGGGGTCAACTCGATAGTTAATGAGACGGCGTCTAGACAAAAATACACACGACACGAAGCTACATATTATCGAGCTCACGACCTGTAAACTGTTTATTTAAGACTTTCAATTGTTTGGATAAATGTTTTACATTGTTATAAATCAAATATGATAATTTGAGTGAAATTGGTGAACCGTGAATTTGACAGCTAGTGCCCCTTTAAGGATTTTTTGGTTGAGTTAAACCGAAGTGATCCAATGACATCTCTGGGAGTTATTTCCCCTTAAACATTTAATATAAGTGGTATGATGGGTAAATTCATACACCATACGGCATAGAGGCCTTAAGTTTTTTTGAAGTTCTTGGTCCATTTGGAGGAAATTGAGGTCAAAGTTCAAGGTCATTTTGAAAATTTTGAACTTTGCTTAACAGTTAAGGATAAAAAGCATCTGCCAAATAAGTTTTTTCGACATTGCGCAACTTCAACCTATTTAAGGCGATGTGTTTCAATCACCCTTTATAGGAGTTTTATCCCCTTATGTATTTAAAATGAGTATTACTTCGCAACCATACAGGTAAATAACATGGGATCTCTCATTCGATATAAGATCACCTACCTACGACCTTGAAATTGAGGTCAAGGCCAAAGGTAAATTTGACCTTTGCTATTAATTCATACTGGTTAATTATAAAACCATAAGGTCTTTATGCGTTTGGTTAGAAGACATTTGACCTTTTAAATTATTCAACGCAAAAGTTGCATTATTTTAACCGGAAGTTGCCTTTTTCATACTAATTTAATGAAAAAGCACCTTGAAATCTTATTCTTTTAAATCAGTTTGAAATAACAAATTAAATGAACCAGAATCGTTTAACACCGTTTTTTTTTTAAATTTCATTCTTTATTATCGAGATTGAGGTGGAAATACCTTCAAGCGTTCCGACTAATTTTATTGTTGTGCTGTTTTTTGGTATTTCAAAATATGTTACTTAGACATTTGATATATGCTATCGAATAGTTAATGCTCTTTTGAAACTGACTTCACTTAACCGAACAGTTTCTCTGTAGTACTCTGTAAGAGTTATCTTCTCGAACACAGTTTTATTTGTAAAATTTTCAACCGTAAAAGAAACCAACACATTTATTTTTCAAATTACTCGTTATATGCTCAAAATGTTAATTTTAGTTTTGTCCGAACCTTTCATTTTTGTATTGCTTTGTTTCATAAAAAAGAATGGCCAACGTAGATACAAGTATCTTGTCTTAGGGAGGGATAAATCCTACTTGTAAAAAATCACTCTGATTAAAAAACATTTTTTTCCCCTTAAACTGACATTATCAAATCTTGATTTCTTGATTGACAACATATTTGTTACGTTTTGAGGACGTGTTTTTCACAACAAACTATCGGCATTTCCATGGGAACAAATTGTGCGCCTCTCCTTGCCGACTTGTTTCTTTATTCTTATGATGCTGATTTCATACAGGAACTTCTTAAGAAGAAAGAAAAGAAGTTAGCAGTATCCTTTAACTTTACCTTCTGCTTTATATTTTTAGATATTTACTTGTGACGTCACATTTGTGGCGTCGATCCAGTCGTGTGACAGACAATGCGTGGTTCTGTTGTGCTGTTTTTATGTGCTGTCCTAGGTTATTTTACGTGTTCGTTTATATTCTGTGGTTAGTCAGCACTTTGGTGTTGACATGAATATCAATTATATGGTCACTTTTATAAATTTACTGTTTGCAAAAGTATGAATTATTCTAAATACTAAGGATTTCTTATCCCATGCATATATAACCTTAGCCATGTTTGGCACAACTTTTTGGAATTTTGGATCATCAATGCTCTTCAACTTTGTACTTGTTTGGCTCACTTACTATTTTGATCAGAGCGTCACTGATGAGTCTTGTGTAGACGAAACGCGCGTCTGAGTATTAAATTATAAGCCTGGTACCTTTGATAACTATTAGCATGTGGAAATGTACTATTGTATTGTTTATTTGTGTATTTCGCTGTCCTGAATGTTCTTGCATTTATTTGTACTGTAGTCCTCTCATGTAATGTTGTCAATTTAGCGTTATATTTAACATTCCCATGAAAGGGCGAGGTTTGGCTAGCCACAAAACCAGTTTCAACCCACCATTTTGTCTTAAAACGTCCTGTACCAAGTCAGGAAAATGGCAGATGTTATCTTATAGTTCATTTTTGTGTGTGTTGCATTGTCTTTTTTTTTTGCTGCACTTCAGTGTTGCTGTTGTTTCGTTCTTTCACTTTTATAGTTGATGTGTTTCCGTCGGTTTTAGTTTGAAACCCGGATTTGTTTTCTCTCAATCGATTTATGACTTTCGAACAGCGGTATACTACTGTTGCCGTTATTTATAGATGATGTTCTCTCACTAAATAATTCAAAATTTGGTGACTATGTTGAACACATCTATCCCATCGAACTAGAGATAAAGGATACAACAGATCGGTTAAGTCTGATTCATATCTTGACTTACATCTAGAAATTGACAATGAGGGTCGGTTAAAAAACAAAACTTTTCGACAAGAGAGATGATTTCATCTTCCCAATTATGAACTTTCATTTCTAAGTAGCAACATTCAAGCAGCGCCTGCATAAGGAGTATATATCTTCTAATTGATAAGATATTCCCGGGCTTGTATTTCCTTTCAAGATTTCCTTCATAGAGGGTTGCTGCTCACAAGGTAGCTTTTAAACCAAGAGTTCCAAATGATGAAGTTGAAACTTCCCTTCGTAAATTTATCGGACGCCGTCACGACTTGGTTGACCGTTATGGAATATCCGTTTCACAGATGATAGCGGATATGTTCTTATATCGTAACTACAATCCCTTTCCCTTTTCACGAATGTGACCTACCGACTTATTATCGGGTTTGTACTAAAATGAGCAACACGGCGGGTGCCACCTGTGAGCAGGATCTGCTTACCCTTCCGGAGCACCTGATATCACCCCTATTTTTTATGGGGTTCGTATTGCTTAGTCTGTTTTTCTATGTTGTGTTCTGTGTACTTTTGTTTGTCTGTTCGTCTTTTCTTTTTTAGCCATGGTGTTGTCCGTTTATTTCTATTTATGAGTTTGAATGTCCCTCTGGTATCATCCGCCCTTCTTTCAGGAGACTCCATATGAAACATATGATAGTTGTTTGGTTTGAAGTGATTGGTTCACCAAAGGGAAAATAAAGTAAAGGCCAAAGATCAAAGTCATGTTCTAAATTTTGATTTTGACTTATTATTGCTTCTTCGCACAAAGATTGCGACATGAAGTAACATATAAATTTATTTTAAAAAGTAAAATCACAAAAATACTGAACTCCGAGGAAAATTCAAAACGGAAAGTCCCTAATCAAATGGCAAAATCAAAAGCTCAAACACATCAAACGAATGGATAACTACTGTCATATTCCTGACTGGGTACAGGCACTTTCTTATGTAGAAAATGGTGGATTGAATCTGGTTTTATAGCTAGCTAAACCTCTCACTTGTATGACAGTCGCATCAAATTCCATTATATTGACAACGATGCGTGAACAAAACAAACAGACATGATAGGTAAAAATGTCAATAATACAGCAGTCAACATTGTGCTATAATCCTAATCACTAAAAATACATACAATAGATATAAGAAGATGTGGTATGAGTGCCAATGAGACAACTCTCCATCCAAGTCAAAATTTATAAATGTAAACCATTATAGGTCAAAGTACGGTCTTCAACACGGAGCCTATGCTCACACCGAACAGTAAGCTATAAAGGGCCCCAAAAATTACTAGTGTAAAACCATTCAAACGGGAAAACCAACGGTCTAATCTATATAAAAACGAGAAACGAGAAACACTTATGAACCACATCAACAAACGACAACTACTGAACATCAGATTCCTGACTTAGGACAGGTGCAAACAAATGCAGCGGGTTTAAACGTTTTAATGGTACCAAACCTTCACCCTTTTTCTGAAACAATAGTGTAACATCACAACATAGAAAGACACACTATAAAATATCAACTGAAATAGCTTAACTCAATCAAAGGACATAATAACACCATTGAACATACACTGAACAAATAAATTTGACCTATGATACAATGTAAATTCAAAATAAATAAACTAAGGAAGAATAATGAAAGTAACATGTTAAATCGGTATGAAATGTTAAACAATTTAAGAAAAACAATATGCTCGAACAAAATATCAGCCATTTGCAATAACTTTAAACACAGGTAAATAAAATAATTTTGTTGTTAGGTATACGTATACAGTTACAATAGAGAAAGGAAATATTTTAACAAAATAAATAATTCTGATGTTCATAGTACGAAGTGGAAATTTATATTAGTACCAAACACTTATCAAAGCTGGTATATAGACCAGATATAACCCTGAATAACATTAAATAACAAAAAGCATTACAATTAGTATCAACAGGTCAAATAAACAAGAAAGTACGATTTGAGAGTACTCGCAGTTACTGACAGCTAGTTAAAAGCCAAAACAATTAATAATAAAAAAGCATGTAACAAAGAAGCACAAAATGGCATACAGACCAAGCATATTAGTAAAACCTAAAGACAAGAATACACAAATTTACCATAGTAAAATAACACAATGACGGGATGTATAAGTACAGAGCCACGTCATATATGTAACGAAGAAACACAAAGGGTGCATTGTATGATATTTAATGGGAGGTTCGTCCCCTGTAATTTTGAAAATACGCTGTATTGTGATTAACTCATCAATCATATATAGTAAATACTTATGGTTTTTAGATTTGAGATCCTTGCTTTATGTCCTTAAAATAAATGTCATAGTCAAAAGCAAATTGGACGTTCTAGATTTTAACCTTTGCTACATATTCATATTTATACATGTTAAAGTCATATAAATGTAAAAAAAAAAACCTGGTACATGTAGCAAACATTTTTCTCAAAGTTTTGCAAATCTAGAAATTAAACACGAAGATCTGTTAATGAAGCAACATCTACATATTTTGAGATCAAGATTGAAGAAAATAAAAACAATCCAAAACGTTTATGGTAACAGTTCACAAATTTGGGCTATAGTTCAAAGCAGAAAGAAAAGAGCATTATATTTTTAAATATAGAAAATGAACATAACCATGAAGCAAATGCAGTGGCAAATCATTTAAATATATTTTTCGCTTATGTGGCGCCTCTCTGTCATCTATACTACTAAAATAACGAGGTCCAATTTGCTAGCCGGAAATTATAGGGACCTCAATTTTGTCCAAGACAAAGAGGTTAAAACTTTTGAAAAAATAACAAAATATCGTCCTCCATCTCAAATAGATTAAAAGCAGTTTCGACAGGTCACAAACAAAATCTCTTCATTCTTATTTAAATAAATTTATGAATGTTGTGGTTATTCAAATATCCCATTTTAAAATAATTCAGAAATAAATAAAGAGTACAGAATAAGAAATAGACTTTAATGACTTTCAAAGCGATTTTTGTTTGTACAGGCCGACAAGGCAGCCATTAATGTGGTTATGATATGCCGAAAATACTACACGAACATTCATAAGAATGAAATTTTAAATTAATCTACATTCAAGTCTCTGTGTTTCACAGAGAGTCGTATAGTAAACAAACATCATAACCACATCACAGATTAAGGCCTCTTCTGAACATTTACAGGTCCCTACTATGTATTGGTTACCTAAACTACATAACAACATAAAAACCCAGTAAAATATCGTTTCATCTCGGCCTCTAGTAAGTGTTTTACAACTAATCTTTCAGTGCCTTTAACTAGTTCTTTAACTACTATCAAAAAACTTATAAACTTTTGTGATAAAATATATGAAAATAGTGAAATTAAACTATTTTTGGAGTGTAAAAAATTTCTTTGGATGTTTGACTTAAATAAAGTGCTTCTGATGGTCTTTTTGATTCTGTTGACAGTTTTGACTTTTCAAGTCTTTACACTACACATTCACATAATTTTATCAAACAAAAGTTTTCCTATTTAATTAAATGGTCGTTTGGTGAATCTAATTGCAAGTATATTTGCCGCAACTCATTTAAAGCCTTCTTCTCTAATGAGAAAAGTAAATATGCTAAATATACTTACTGGAGGTGTGATGAGATGATTGAAGCTGTTAATTTTCTCCTTGATAATATTTATGTATGTATTTATCAGTAAATTCAAAGCAAACTAACTACTGTAATGGTAAATGCTGCAAAAATGGTAAATGCTACAATAAAGCAACTGAAGAATGGATAAGCAGGAGGAATTGACAACATACCCCCTGAAGCTATAAAGGCAATGGATAACATCTGTATTGATAAACTTCACCAACTACTAAACAAAATATGGAATGACGAACATATACCTGATGACTGGCGTAAAGGAATCCTTATTAAACTACCAAAGAAAGGCGACAAATCAATCTGTAGCAACTGGAGAGGTATTAGTTTGCTTTCCATTCCTAGCAAAGTCCTATGTCACATCATCCTACAGAGGTTAAAGAAAGAAGTTGATAAGTTACTGAGAGATGAACAGGCCGGTTTCAGACAAGAGAGATCATGTATTGACACATTAAGAATCATCATTGAGCAATGACCATTGAGTGGCAGACATCCCTATACCTAACATTTGTAGATTTCGAGAGGGCCTTTGATAGTATAGACCATCAAGTACTGTGGAACATCCTTAAGTTATTATGGTATACCCGAAAAAATCATATCCGTCATCCAACAGCTCTATGACGGTTTTACATGTCAAGTGAGCCATGCAGAGACTCTGACAGATCCATTTCCTGTATCAACCGGTGTCAGACAAGGATGTTTACTTTCCCCTCTCCTTTTTCTGATAATTATAGATTGGGTGAGTCGGAAATCATACAATACTCCTCTGGACTCAAAAGGACAAAATCTATGAGGGTAAACGCAAACCAACTTAACAAAACCAAAGTGAGAGATGCTGAAATTGAAGACGTCCGAGTTTACATATCTTGAAGTGTCATCAGTACATCAGGAGGGACAGATGAAGACATCCAATCAAGAAAAGAAAAGCTCAACAAGCCTTTGCTATCCTTAAACCAGTCTGGAGGAGCAAAGTACTCAGAACAAACACCAAAATCAGGATCTTCAACTCAAATGTAAAATCTATACTTCTCTATGGGTCAGAAACTTGGAGACTAACAGCTGCATCTACAAAAACATTACAAGTTTTTCATGAACAGGTGTCTAAAAACTTCATTGGAATCAAGTGGCCAAACACCATTAGCAACAAAAATTGTGGAAAAGGACAAGACAAGAACCAATAGAAAGAACGATAACAACACGCAGATGGAAATGGATTGGACACACTTTACGTAAAACAGCACAAATGTAACTAGACAGGCGTTAGATTGGAATCCTTAGGGTCATCGTAAAGAGGCGACCAAAACCCACCTGGCGCAGAGATCTAACATCTGATCTACAGAAAATTGGGAAAACATGAGGTGAAGCAAAGAAACTAGCCAAGGACAGAAAAGATGGAAAGCTACTGTGGTCGCCCTATGTCCCTCATGGGACAAAGTGGATTAAGTCAGTCAGTCAAGTAAGTAACTACTGTAATATACATATGCACTTTCATGGATCTACAATCGGTCGATTCCTGTATCTAGGCATTGCACAAGTTCATGGTTTCCCCTACTGTTTATGACGTCTTTCACTAAATTCATTGGATGTTGGATTTGTACTGATTGATAATTTAGCCTTAGACGCATGATTTTTTAGATTAGTTTTATTGGCTTTGAGCTAGCTGTCAGTTATTGCAGTACTCTTAGATCTGTATTTAGTGTCTTTTTGTTGTTGGGATGTACAAGTACCCGGCCATGTCCACTCTGTGTTTTAGGCAGTTAAGCTGCCTTATGCTTGATTTGTCTTTTTCCCAACGAATGCTGAAATATGTGCCATTGTTATTATCTAGCAGGTTTTATTTTACTTATAACTTATTGGACACTTTTATCATACTTTCAATTCTTGAATATAAAAAATATGAACGTATAACCTTAAATGATCGTCGAACAACGTACAATAATTGAAGTTGCACATAGGAATTAGTGCTCAATTGAAATCCGTACATCGTGTATCATCTCCTGTGCTTTTGGCTAAGATGTCAAAGAACAATTTTAGGAAATATTTCAATCATAACCACATCACAGATTAAGGCCTCTTCTGAACATTTACAGGTCCCTACTATGTATTGGTTACCTAAACTACATAACAACATAAAACCCAGTAAAATATCGTTTCATCTCGGCCTCTAGTAAGTGTTTTACAACTAATCTTTCAGTGCCTTTAACTAGTTCTTTAACTACTATCAAAAAACTTATAAACTTTTGTGATAAAATATATGAAAATAGTGAAATTAAACTATTTTTGGAGTGTAAAAAATTTCTTTGGATGTTTGACTTAAATAAAGTGCTTCTGATGGTCTTTTTGATTCTGTTGACAGTTTTGACTTTTCAAGTCTTTACACTACACATTCACATAATTTTATCAAACAAAAGTTTTCCTATTTAATTAAATGGTCGTTTGGTGAATCTAATTGCAAGTATATTTGCCGCAACTCATTTAAAGCCTTCTTCTCTAATGAGAAAAGTAAATATGCTAAATATACTTACTGGAGGTGTGATGAGATGATTGAAGCTGTTAATTTTCTCCTTGATAATATTTATGTATGTATTTATCAGTAAATTCAAAGCAAACTAACTACTGTAATGGTAAATGCTGCAAAAATGGTAAATGCTACAATAAAGCAACTGAAGAATGGATAAGCAGGAGGAATTGACAACATACCCCCTGAAGCTATAAAGGCAATGGATAACATCTGTATTGATAAACTTCACCAACTACTAAACAAAATATGGAATGACGAACATATACCTGATGACTGGCGTAAAGGAATCCTTATTAAACTACCAAAGAAAGGCGACAAATCAATCTGTAGCAACTGGAGAGGTATTAGTTTGCTTTCCATTCCTAGCAAAGTCCTATGTCACATCATCCTACAGAGGTTAAAGAAAGAAGTTGATAAGTTACTGAGAGATGAACAGGCCGGTTTCAGACAAGAGATCATGTATTGACACATTAAGAATCATCATTGAGCAATGACCATTGAGTGGCAGACATCCCTATACCTAACATTTGTAGATTTCGAGAGGGCCTTTGATAGTATAGACCATCAAGTACTGTGGAACATCCTTAAGTTATTATGGTATACCCGAAAAAATCATATCCGTCATCCAACAGCTCTATGACGGTTTTACATGTCAAGTGAGCCATGCAGAGACTCTGACAGATCCATTTCCTGTATCAACCGGTGTCAGACAAGGATGTTTACTTTCCCCTCTCCTTTTTCTGATAATTATAGATTGGGTGAGTCGGAAATCATACAATACTCCTCTGGACTCAAAAAGGACAAAATCTATGAGGGTAAACGCAAACCAACTTAACAAAACCAAAGTGAGAGATGCTGAAATTGAAGACGTCCGAGAGTTTACATATCTTGGAAGTGTCATCAGTACATCAGGAGGGACAGATGAAGACATCCAATCAAGAAAAAGAAAAGCTCAACAAGCCTTTGCTATCCTTAAACCAGTCTGGAGGAGCAAAGTACTCAGAACAAACACCAAAATCAGGATCTTCAACTCAAATGTAAAATCTATACTTCTCTATGGGTCAGAAACTTGGAGACTAACAGCTGCATCTACAAAAACATTACAAGTTTTTCATGAACAGGTGTCTAAGAAACTTCATTGGAATCAAGTGGCCAAACACCATTAGCAACAAAGAATTGTGGAAAAGGACAAGACAAGAACCAATAGAAAGAACGATAACAACACGCAGATGGAAATGGATTGGACACACTTTACGTAAAAACAGCACAAATGTAACTAGACAGGCGTTAGATTGGAATCCTTAGGGTCATCGTAAAAGAGGGCGACCAAAACCCACCTGGCGCAGAGATCTAACATCTGATCTACAGAAAATTGGGAAAACATGAGGTGAAGCAAAGAAACTAGCCAAGGACAGAAAAAGATGGAAAGCTACTGTGGTCGCCCTATGTCCCCCATGGGACAAAGTGGATTAAGTCAGTCAGTCAAGTAAGTAACTACTGTAATATACATATGCACTTTCATGGATCTACAATCGGTCGATTCCTGTATCTAGGCATTGCACAAGTTCATGGTTTCCCCCTACTGTTTATGACGTCTTTTCACTAAATTCATTGGATGTTGGATTTGTACTGATTGATAATTTAGCCTTAGACGCATGATTTTTTTAGATTAGTTTTTATTGGCTTTGAGCTAGCTGTCAGTTATTGCGAGTACTCTTAGATCTGTATTTAGTGTCTTTTTGTTGTTGGGATGTACAAGTACCCGGCCATGTCCACTCTGTGTTTTAGGCAGTTAAGCTGCCTTATGCTTGATTTGTCTTTTCCCAACGAATGCTGAAATATGTGCCATTGTTATTATCTAGCAGGTTTTATTTTACTTATAACTTATTGGACACTTTTATCATACTTTCAATTCTTGAATATAAAAAATATGAACGTATAACCTTAAATGATCGTCGAACAACGTACAATAATTGAAGTTGCACATAGGAATTAGTGCTCAATTGAAATCCGTACATCGTGTATCATCTCCTGTGCTTTTGGCTAAGATGTCAAAGAACAATTTTAGGAAATATTTCATCGTAGAAAATCTCTAATTACAAGTCGTTTACATTTACCAAATGGAATAAGGCGCGGGAATATTTTTCAGCAAATAAAGTTGACCGGACGGATTTCACTCGCCGATATACGCTATACATATATTCAACTGGTCGACAACAAGTGTTAATATTTTTTTGTTTTACAATATTTGTCGATGAAATTAAGGAATCTGTGAGAATTATAAATATATAACACGAAAATATAAACTTTATAGTAAAAAAAAAATTGACCGGACGGAATTAACATTCGCCGATATATGCTTTAAATATAGTGAACTGATCGACAAAAAGTGTTAATATATTTTTTGTTTTATAATATTTTTTCATGAAAATAAGGAATCTCGGAGATGAATAAAAATATGATATGAGAAGATAAACTTTATAGTAAAAAAATATATTTGTCTGCCAAAAAAAAATTGACCGGACGGATTTCACATTTGCCGATATATCCTTCAAATATATTGAACTGATCGACACAAGTATTAATATCTCTTCTTTTTTACAATATTTTTGATAAATATATTATATGAAAATATAAACTTTATAGTAAATAGTTTTGGAAAACAAATGGAATTGTATATTTGTTCAAATGATAAAAATTGCGGCAACAAATTATTAGCCAACCCCCTTCCGTCTGTCAGAATTAATCTGCCCCTCTGCTCACCAACGGGGAGGTGGATGTGGGAATTTCGAGCAGGATATATCTTTTATTTCAAAATTACATCGTTATTACAAAAAACTAAATCAGTGTGGTTCATTCCCAAAGTTATACAGGAAACAATACTTTTAAATACATTCAGCACTATCACAAATAAAAAAGCACAAACAAAACATAAAACTGTTTACATTTGAATTCAATAAAACACTTTTAAAAGTTCATATAGGATAGAAACTTTTATTCACGATGAGATGAACACTATTAATCCAAATACATATTTAATTCAATCAACAAAAACAAATTAGACAGTTGAACGGTGTTCATCACAGAGCCAGTCCCCTAAAACATTTGAACAACTCTGGTGAACTCACTTGCTGCAAGTGACACGGCCTCGGTTTGCCTTCACATCCAAACATATTTTCCATTATATCTGGCTCACCACAAACACAGCTACATTCAATCTTTCTAGTGTGCATCTTGACTGAATCAGCACAAGAATTAAGTGATTGAATGAATTTTGAAAAGTATCCCTGTGAGAGACATTCAATCAAATGGTCTCTCATACTAGTTTGTTCAAAAGCCGTTTTTTGTTTTAAGTCAAATGTACCCCCATTAAAGCAAAATTCAAGCAAATTTGCTATGGAGAAAACCCCACAATCATAACCATTTGGTTGCTGTTGACTTTTTATACCTTCAACGTATTTCCCAAATCATTTATTTATTTAGTATATTTATATAAAATAAATATATTTTCGACAACTGTCTTTAAAAAGACATGCTTTTGAATAAAGCAATATATAATAGCATATTCATCTCCGAGATTCCTTATTTTCATGAAAAAATATTATAAAACAAAAAATATATTAACACTTTTTGTCGATCAGTTCATTATATTTAAAGCATATATCGGCGAATGTTAATTCCGTCCGGTCAATTTTTTTTTTTTTTACTATAAAGTTTATATTTTCGTGTTATATATTTATAATTCTCACAGATTCCTTAATTTCATCGACAAATATTGTAAAACAAAAAAAAATATTAACACTTGTTGTCGACCAGTTGAATATATGTATAGCGTATATCGGCGAGAGTGAAATCCGTCCGGTCAACTTTATTTGCTGAAAAATATTCCCGCGCCTTATTCCATTTGGTAAATGTAAACGACTTGTAATTAGAGATTTTCTACGATGAAATATTTCCTAAAATTGTTCTTTGACATCTTAGCCAAAAGCACAGGAGATGATACACGATGTACGGATTTCAATTGAGCACTAATTCCTATGTGCAACTTCAATTATTGTACGTTGTTCGACGATCATTTAAGGTTATACGTTCATATTTTTTATATTCAAGAATTGAAAGTATGATAAAAGTGTCCAATAAGTTATAAGTAAAATAAAACCTGCTAGATAATAACAATGGCACATATTTCAGCATTCGTTGGGAAAAAGACAAATCAAGCATAAGGCAGCTTAACTGCCTAAAACACAGAGTGGACATGGCCGGGTACTTGTACATCCCAACAACAAAAAGACACTAAATACAGATCTAAGAGTACTCGCAATAACTGACAGCTAGCTCAAAGCCAATAAAAACTAATCTAAAAAAATCATGCGTCTAAGGCTAAATTATCAATCAGTACAAATTCAACATCCAATGAATTTAGTGAAAAGACGTCATAAACAGTAGGGGGAAACCATGAACTTGTGCAATGCCTAGATACAAGAATCGACCGATTGTAGATCCATGAAAGTGCATATGTATATTACAGTAGTTACTTACTTACTTGACTGACTTAATCCACTTTGTCCCATGGGGGACATAGGGCGACCACAGTAGCTTTCCATCTTTTTCTGTCCTTGGCTAGTTTCTTTGCTTCACCTCATGTTTTCCCAATTTTCTGTAGATCAGATGTTAGATCTCTGCGCCAGGTGGGTTTTGGTCGCCCTCTTTTACGATGACCCTAAGGATTCCAATCTAACGCCTGTCTAGTTACATTTGTGCTGTTTTTACGTAAAGTGTGTCCAATCCATTTCCATCTGCGTGTTGTTATCGTTCTTTCTATTGGTTCTTGTCTTGTCCTTTTCCATACTTCTTTGTTGCTAATGGTGTTTGGCCACTTGATTCCAATGATGTTTCTTAGACACCTGTTCATGAAAACTTGTAGTGTTTTTGTTGATGCAGCTGTTAGTCTCCAAGTTTCTGACCCATAGAGAAGTATAGATTTTACATTTGAGTTGAAGATCCTGATTTTGGTGTTTGTTCTGAGTGCTTTGCTCCTCAAGACTGGTTTAAGGATAGCGAAGGCTTGTTGAGCTTTTCTTTTTCTTGATTGGATGTTTTCATCTGTCCCTCCTGATGTACTGATGACACTTCCAAGATATGTAAACTCTCGGACGTCTTCAATTTCAGCATCTCTCACTTTGGTTTTGTTAAGTTGGTTTGCGTTTACCCTCATAGATTTTGTCCTTTTTGAGTCCAGAGGAGTATTGTATGATTTCCGACTCACCCAATCTATAATTATCAGAAAAAGGAGAGGGGAAAGTAAACATCCTTGTCTGACACCGGTTGATACAGGAAATGGATCTGTCAGAGTCTCTGCATGGCTCACTTGACATGTAAAACCGTCATAGAGCTGTTGGATGACGGATATGATTTTTTCGGGTATACCATAATATCTAAAGGATGTTCCACAGTACTTGATGGTCTATACTACCAAAGGCCCTCTCGAAATCTACAAATGTTAGGTATAGGGATGTCTGCCACTCAATGGTCATTGCTCAATGATGATTCTTAATGTGTCAATACATGATCTCTCTTGTCTGAAACCGGCCTGTTCATCTCTCAGTAACTTATCAACTTCTTTCTTTAACCTCTGTAGGATGATGTGACATAGGACTTTGCTAGGAATGGAAAGCAAACTAATACCCTCCAGTTGCTACAGATTGATTTGTCGCCTTTCTTTGGTAGTTTAATAAGGATTCCTTTACGCCAGTCATCAGGTATATGTTCGTCATTCCATATTTTGTTTAGTAGTTGGTGAAGTTTATCAATACAGATGTTATCCATTGCCTTTATAGCTTCAGGGGGTATGTTGTCAATTCCTCCTGCTTATCCATTCTTCAGTTGCTTTATTGTAGCATTTACCATTTTTGCAGCATTTACCATTACAGTAGTTAGTTTGCTTTGAATTTACTCATAAATACGTACATAAATATTATCAAGGAGAAAATTAACAGCTTCAATCATCTCATCACACCTCCAGTAAGTATATTTAGCATATTTACTTTTCTCATTAGAGAAGAAGGCTTTAAATGAGTTGCGGCAAATATACTTGCAATTAGATTCACCAAACGACCATTTAATTAAATAGGAAAACTTTTGTTTGATAAAATTATGTGAATGTGTAGTGTAAAGACTTGAAAAGTCAAAACTGTCAACAGAATCAAAAAGACCATCAGAAGCACTTTATTTAAGTCAAACATCCAAAGAAATTTTTTACACTCCAAAAATAGTTTAATTTCACTATTTTCATATATTTTATCACAAAAGTTTATAAGTTTTTTGATAGTAGTTAAAGAACTAGTTAAAAGCACTGAAAGATTAGTTGTAAAACACTTACTAGAGGCCGAGATGAAACGATATTTTACTGGGTTTTTATGCTGTTGTGTAGTTTAGGTAACCAATACATAGTAGGGACCTGTAAATGTTCAGAAGAGGCCTTAATCTGTGATGTGGTTATGATGTTTGTTTACTATACGACTCTCTGTGAAACACAGAGACTTGAATGTAGATTAATTTAAAATTTCATTCTTATGAATGTTCGTGTAGTATTTTCGGCATATCATAACCACATTAATGGCTGCCTTGTCGGCCTGTACAAACAAAAATCGCTTTGAAAGTCATTAAAGTCTATTTCTTATTCTGTACTCTTTTATTTATTTCTGAATTATTTTTAAAATGGGATATTTGAATAACCACAACATTCATAAATTTATTTAAATAAGAATGAAGAGATTTTTGTTTGTGACCTGTCGAAACTGCTTTTAATCTATTTGAGATGGAGGACGATATTTTGTTATTTTTTCAAAAAGTTTTTAACCTCTTTGTCTTGGACAAAATTGAGGTCCCCTATAATTTCCGGCTAGCAAATTGGACCTCGTTATTTTAGTAGTATAGATGACAGAGAGGCGCCACATAAGCGAAAAATATATTTAAATGATTTGCCACTGCATTTGCTTCATGGTTATGTTCATTTTCTATATTTAAAAATATAATGCTCTTTTCTTTCTGCTTTGAACTATAGCCCAAATTTGTGAACTGTTACCATAAACGTTTTGGATTGTTTTTATTTTCTTCAATCTTGATCTCAAAATATGTAGATGTTGCTTCATTAACAGATCTTCGTGTTTAATTTCTAGATTTGCAAAAACTTTTGAGAAAAAATGTTTGCTACATGTACCAGGTTTTTTTTTTTTTTTTACATTTATATGACTTTAACATGTATAAATATGAATATGTAGCAAAGGTTAAAATCTAGAACGTCCAATTTGCTTTTGACTATGACATTTATTTAAAGGACATAAAGCAAGGATCTCAAATCTAAAAACCATAAGTATTTACTATATATGATTGATGAGTTAATCACAATACAGCGTATTTTCAAAATTACAGGGGACGAACCTCCCATTAAATATCATACAATGCACCCTTTGTGTTTCTTCGTTACATATATGACGTGGCTCTGTACTTATACATCCCGTCATTGTGTTTACTTGAAAACTCACCAAAAGCACTAAATTACAAACTTTTAAAAGATTTTTTTGGAAAAGAAAGTTATTTTGAAATTCTTGGGAACAAACTGTCTATTGATTTGTTGAGCTCCTATTGAACAGGGTAGATGGAACAATATAGTAAGAAACAATAGACTTTGTCTTCTATGTAAAAAAAAATGATATTAGCGATGAATTGCATTATATATTAGAATGTAAATACTTTGAAGAAAACAGGAAACATTGTCTGTCACATTATTATCTAAAAAATGCAAATATTGTCAAATACAAACAGATTATGTCTTCAAAAAACAAATCAGAATTGATTAAACTATGTTAATTCATAAAGATTATTCACACAGGTGTATGTGCTCCTGGCTAAAATGGACTTCATGTATTGTCTTAGCAACTGTTTTGTTTGTTCTGTCTTGTTGTAAATATTGTACATAATTGTCTTCTCTATACCTATGTATATGGTTTATTGAGAATAAAGATATACATGTATATGTTACCTATTCCTAGGACACGCCAACACAAATATTTCAATAGATGTTTATATAAGAACAATAGCTGTTTTATAACTATTTTAATGTTTTTATAAGTATTAAACTGTTAAAGATAATTAGTGAACTTGATAAAATTGCAACATTTAAATATCACTTTTGATAAGAAAAATAGTAGATTTCGGGGTCAAAACTATTATGAATTTTAAAGAAATAAAGAAATTTAAAACATTTTATTACTTTTAATTAAAACAAAGAGATTTTGGGAATGGAAAATATTTATTAACATATGACATATTAGAAATATTAAGGAAATTTTAGTCATATTTCAAACTAAACTAGAGGCTCTCAAAAGCCTATGTCCCTTACCTGTATCTACTGGTATTTTGGAAATCATGTAATATCAGGTTAAAATCATAATTAATAGTATCATGTACCCTAATAATCATTGAGGCCAAGTTTGGTTTAATTTGGCCATGTAGTTAAATTAAAAGCAGGTCATCCCATTGTTGTCTTACAATAGTTACTGAAGACCCCTTATCATTATTTGAATAATTTTTCATGTTTTCACCATTTGAAATTGTTTTTTAAAATTTTCCCTTAAACTTCTAAAGTAAACCCCTATGTTCAATTTTTAGCCACGTCGGTCATGTTGGTTGGCAGGCGGGGTCATCGGAAACTTTTAAATTAGATACCCTAATGACGATTGTGGCCAAGTTTTGTTATATTTGGCCCGGTAGTTGCAGAGGAGAAAATTTTTGTAAAAATTAACGGACGACAAATGACGAACGCCAAGTGATTCGAAAAGCTCACTTGGATCACTGGACCAGCTGAGCTTAAAAAGGATATAAGAAATTTATTTAATTCCATATCATTTTAATTGATTTATTAGTTAATATGAACTTAAAACTAGAGGCTTCAAGGAGCCTGTGTCGCTCACCTGATATTTTTGTTTACAATAATGCATGAAATCATGCAACCATTATACTTTTGCTATAGTTTTGGAGATTTAAGCCAAAAAACTGCATTTTACCCCTATTTTCTATTTTAAGCCATGTCGGTCATGTTGGTTGGCAGGCTGGGTCGTCAGACATGTTATTTAAACAAGATATCTTAATGATGATTGTGGTCAAGTTTTGTTAAATTTGTCTCAGTAGTTTCAGAGGAGAAGATTTTTGTGTAAGATTACAAAATTAACGAAAAATTGTAAAAAAATGATTATAAAGGGCAATTATTCCTTAAGGGTTTACAATTTCGGTCATGTTGACTTATTTGTAGATCTTACTTTGCTGAACATTATTGCTGTTTATAGTTTATCCCTATCTATATTATATTATCATAATAATATTGAAGATACTTACCAAAAACTGCAAAATTTTCTTAAAATTACCAATTCAGGGGCATCAACCCAACCACGGGTTGTCTGATTCATTGAAAAATTTCAGGGCAGATAGATCTTGACCTGACGAACAATTTTTTCCTATGTCAAATTTGCTGTTAATGCTTTGGTTTCAGAGATATAAGCCAAAATCTGCATTTTACCCCTATGTTCTATTTTTAGCCATGGCGGCCATCTTCATTGGCGGGCCGGGTCATCGGACATATTTTTTAAACTAGATACCCCAATAATGATTGTGGCCAAGTTTAGTAATCCTTGGCCAAGTAGTTTCAGAGCAGAAGAGTTTTGAAAAAGTTAACGATGGACGACGACGGACGACGGACACCAAGTGATAAAAAAGGGTGTAATATTATAACCAAGAAAAATATCCTGAAAAACTGAACAAAATAAAACATAACACGAGATACAAAGTTTCAAGAAATTCCATCAAGTAATATGGGAGGATATAACAGCACACACAACTATAGAAAGGATTTTTTTAACAAGATGGCCACTAGAGTAGTTGTGAGCTAATTTAGTTCTGCAGTTTTTTGGCATTTTGATGTGTTTTTTGACTGTTAACAAAAACAGAAAATATATGTGCATGTTAAGTTTTTGATGGATTACTGTTTCTGGACTTAATTGTGAAAAATATTTTCATTTGAAAAAGATATTTTCATTTAAAAAAGATATTTTCATTTGAAAAAGATACAGAGGATATAAACTTTTTTGTGTGCAAAATTGGATTTAATTTCATAAGTATCCATTGTTATCCACTACTACCACAGTATGTCTCTAGGCAAAAATCAGGCAGGTGCTAAGACTGTACAATCATTGTTACCTGCAAAAAAACCTGGAGGCAACAAATATCAACAAGAAAAACCATCAAAGCGAGACAAACGAACCCATTCAGATGTGTCTGAGGAAAGTTTAGAACATACTCACCCCTTCTCCAATGAAAAGTCAGTTTTTTCCCTTCTAATTTTCATAGTACATGGCTTTCTATGCACTATAAAATGCTTTACATGAATGACTTTTCATTGTAGATTAATTATGTAAGGGAACTCTTAATAACTACACTAACGAAGTGTACAATCCCCTGAGGCATTTTCCTTGGGAAAATAGCCTACTGATTTGAAAGAGAATAGAATAATAAAAAAAAAAATTTTGAATTTTGCAAATGTTTATCATGGTACATGTATATAACTAACAAAAAATGAAATGGGGACAAAGATGTGCGTAAAATAATCTTTTTTTTCAATTTTGAAACCAAACATTCGAGTCAATTATATTTTTTTTCTTTCAAGAAAGCAATGTCAGACTGTTGATATATAAAGCAAAGTTTTTTTTTCTCGAAAAAAAACCACAATACATGTACATTCATCAATAAAAAGTAAGCATCTGATGTTGAATGGTTGTAATTCAAATATTTATAGAGTGAGTTTTATAATTATGAAAAAATATACAAATTTCAAAAAGCTGATTTATATAACATTGTGTGCTTTTTAAAATCAAGAAATTTAAGGTATATAAGTATTAAATTTTACCTGAAGCAGAAGAAAAACTCAATGTTTGAACAATTTATCCTTTTCGTCCTCAGAAAACTATGTTAGTGCTATTTCATTCCATCCATTTAAATGATCATTACCTATGTTATACATTCCTTTTGTTAACCTAGTTAACACTTCATTATAAAAAGTGAATTCTTATCAAGGTTTGAATATTACAATGGGAAAGGATAATTTTGTAAGGTCACTCGAAAGTGTGAATATGTTATAAATTGGTCAGACAATACTTGGTCATGTTTTATGAACATTTAAAACCCTCGGCTACGCCTTTGGCTTTAAATCTTCATAAAATATGACCAAGTATTGTCTAACCTTTACATTGACAACATTGACATTATGAGCATTCACTCAGATTTAAAAGATATTAAAAAATCCCTTCAGGACACAGTGATCAAATCTGATTTAGAGTCGTTAGTCAAATAAAGTGATTTAAAAGAACTTGTTACAAGTATTGGTAGTCAATTATCTTAAAAATACACAAAAAGATTCTATCACTGTAGAATTCAACAGTAAATTAAGAGAGAAAAAAAGGACACTTGCAAGACAATGTTGATTCTCTAAACATTGAAAATCACATTCTGAAGGAGAAACTAAGGGAGAAAGAAATTAAGATTAAGGAGTTGGATGGAAAAGTGGTAGATTGTAATTTAAGAAGTGTGGATGCTTTGAAATCTGCCAATTACAACGAGCAATATTCAAGGAAGCACAACATTCGCATTGTGAACTATCCAGAAAAAACACATAGCAGTAAAGATGTTGAAAAAATATGAGAGAAAGAATGGGGCAAAACTTGCATCTTCTGTCATCATAACAACAGAAGTGCTGGAGTTAGTATCATGTTTAATGAGGGTTTAGATTTTACTATTCATGACACTAAATTTGACAAGGATGGTCGTTATGTTGTTACTGATATCACTTTATTTGAACAGAGATTGACTTTAGTATGTCTATAAGGATATAATATGCATGAACCATTATTGTTTGATGAAATATTATACAAAATAGAATTGTTTGCTAATACTAGTATATTATTATGTGGTGATTGGAATGTTGTCCAGGACTGCAATCTAGAAACATATAACATTATACATAAAAGATATCCTAAATCTCGTGAAAAGATTGAAGAAATTATTGAAAAATTAGAATTATTGGATCCTTGGCGAACATGTCAAGTATAGGGTGACACAAAATTTACTTTGCGCCAACCATCTCCTATTAAACAAAGTCGAATCTGTGTAGTATTTCTATTTGTATCCATCTGATGAGATAAGCCTTTTACAACTGATTTTTATAGTTCGTTCTCATATTTGACTGTTACACCACTGTCACAGGTTAGGGGAGGGTTGGGATCCCGCTAACATGTTTAACCCCACCATATTCTGTATGTATGTGCCTGTCCCAAGTCAGGAGCCTTTAATTCAGTGGTTGTCGTTTGTTGATGTGTTACATATTTGTTTTTCGTTTATTATTTTACATAAATTTGGCGTTTGAATTGTTTTATATTTGTGATTTCGGGGCCTTTTATAGCTGACTATGCAGTATGGGCTTTGCTCATTGTTGAAGCCGTATGGTGACCTGTAGTTGTTATTTTTTGTGTCATTTAGTCTCTTGTGGAGAGTTGTCTCATTGGCAATTATACTAGATCTTCTGTTTTATATAGACATTTTCTCAGTCACTGAGGACATATATTCTCTTATGAAAAACACGAAACTTATACCTGGTTATAAGACTGATCATTCTGTCATTGTCTTTACTTTTTCTGCCAGCCTTGCTAAGCGGGGAAAGGGATATTGGAAATTTAATTCACAACTTGTAAGAGATGTTGAGTATGTTAAAAAAATTAACGTTCATGTGGACCCTTTAGCTAAAATGGCTGCATTTTCACCTCAAAATTTACTCTGAGTACAGACAAACCTGTGTATCTGGAAAAGTTTTAAGGTATAGCATGCCCTAGATAAATAAATTTCAACTATATTTTATGTTTTAGAAAATTAAAAACTTAACAGGATTTTTCAGTGCACTTTTTTCAGTGCACTCATTTCATTCAGATGCCAAAATAATCTAAGTTGTGAAAGAGGTTTGAAAACTTCCCCACAGGTAATAATTGAAGTGAACTGTATTGATTGACATGGACAATAGATGGACAAAAGATACCTGACAATAATTGGTGATTTAAACCGTGTACCTGAGTGGATCATCTCAAGTGAAACTCAACTGTTTGTTAATTTTATCACCTTCTGCAGGGACGGAAAAAAAGTGCACTGCAAAATCCAGTTAAGTTTTAAATTTTCTAAAACATAAAATTGAGAATGGAAATGGAGAATGTGTCAAAGAGACAACAACCCGACCACAGAACAGACAACAACAGAAGGTCACCAATAGGTCTTCAATGCAGCGAGAAATTCCCGCACCCGGAGGCGTCCTTAAGCTGGCCCCTAAACAAATATATATACTAGTTCAGTGATAATGGACGTCATACTAAACTCAAATTATACACAAGAAACTAAAAGTAAAAATAATACAAGACTTACAAAGGCCAGAGGCTCCTGACTTGGGACAGGCGCAAAATGCGGCGGGTTAAACATGTTTATGAGATCTCAACCTCCCCTATACCTCTAGCCAATGTAGAAAAGTAATCGCATAACAATACGCACATTAAAAGTCAGTTAAAGAGAAGTCCGAGTCCGATGTCAGAAGATGTAACAAAAGAAAATAAACAAAATGACAATAATACATAAATAACAACGGACTACTAGCAGTTAACTGACATGCCAGCTCCAGACCTCAATTAAACTGATTGAAAGATTATGTCTTCATCATATGAATATCAGGCACAATCCCTCCCGTTAGGGTTTAGTATCATACCATCATAAAATATATGAGAAGAGCATAACCCGTGTCATGCCAACAACTGGTTTTAAATAAATGTGTTTAGTTCCGATGCAAAGACCCTATAAGTGAATCAATATTAAAGCCAAAATATGCAATCTTTAATGACCTGACAACAGTATCGTAACTATATCCCTTCTTAATAAGTCTATTTAAAGGTTTTGTTAGCTTCTGAGGTGAATACTGACATTTTTGTGCTTTATAAAGAATATTACCATAAAAGATTGGATGTGAAATACCTGAACGTATAAGAAGTCTGCATGTTGAGCTATATTTACGAATGATGTCCTTGTACCGATGATAAAGTTTAGTAAATGTTTTGACTATTTTGTGATATCGAAAACCCTGGTGTAAGCCAGTACATAGTTGGGACTTTCATTGTATTTGGTTCTGCTTGTAAAGAGGTAGCTAAAAGTTTATGTTTGTTACAGATGTCGTTTTCTGAAAATGGAGTCAGTTGGAATGTTGGTGAATTGGTGATTTCTTTTTTCAGAACCTCAATGTAAAATTAACATCAAACAATAATGATATTATTAGCAGCTTTATCGGCCGGGACAAAAACAAATTCCTTGGCTAGTTCTTTAAGTTTATGTTTGATACGAGAAAAAGGTTTATTATGGTTGTTGTTAAGAGTAAAATGTTCTTTAAAATGTTGAATACGTATATCAACTATGTTCATTACTGAATTAAAAAAAAGAGTCAGCTTTTTCCCGTTTTATCCATTTCAAACAGTAAGTACGGAGTGAGTCGTGGATGATATTACGACACTTATTCCAATTAATGATTGACGGGGGAAGATATTTAGGTCCTTTACTGAGGAATGATTTTAACTCTCGGTCTTGAACGATGTTAAGATCTCCTGTTATAACATAATACAATGCATTTGAATTTTATTTATCTAGGGCATGCTATGCCTTAAAACTTTTTCAGATGCACAGGTTTGTCTGTACTCAGAGTAAATTTTGAGGTGAAAACGCAGCCATTATAGCCAAAGGGTCCACATGAACCTTAAGACATGTATTAAAGACACTATTTCTGATTTTTATCTTTCAGGTGACATTCAAAACTGTCTCGATGTTAAACTTACAAGTAATGACCAATTATTTTATGAAATCCTGAAGATGACGATCAGGACTTTGTCCATTTCTTATAGAATTGAAAAAAAAACAGAGAGGATAGAGAACATATATCTAAGCTTGAAAAAGAGGTTGAAAAATTAGAAAAAATTATGAGTATGTCATCAAACTGCGTTACATGGAAAGAAACTACAATAAGAAATAAATGGGAACAAAAGATTGAAGGTTTACTTCTCAGATCACGAGCAAACTGGCATAAAAATGGAGAAAAATGCTCCAAACACGTTTTCAAAATAGAGAAGAGTAATTTCATTAAATAGACAATGGCTGAACTGATTGATTACCAAGGTAAACATATTTCTGAACAGTCAAGCAGAACAACAGAAATTTTATAAAACTCTGTATACAAGCAGAAGATCTGACAGCGAAGAAAACTCTTTTTATAACCAGATTGTTAAACTCACACAAGAAACAAAGTGATCTCTGTGAGTGTAACTTGACATTTGATGAATGTGCTTTTGCACTGAAACATATGACAAATGGAGAGATCTCGGTCCATTTGTATATCGATCTTTATATTTTGGGTATGAGCATAGAAATTTTTCAAGTGTTCAATATCAGAGTGTCATTACTTGCATTCTAAAAGAAGGAGATATATGAGTAATTGGCGACCCATCAGTTTACTGAATACTGACATTAAAATAGCTTCAGCAGCTATAGCTGACAGACTCAAACCAGTATTGCCATTTATTATAAGTGACACTCAGAATGGGTTTATTAAAGATAGGTTTATTGGCAAAAACATTCGCTTATGATCTTATGCACTATCTTGAGGAGCATAATATAACTGGTTTACTGTTACTTGTTGATTTTGAGAAATCATTTGATTTTGTTGAGTGGAAATTTTGAGTAAAAGCTCTAAAAAGCTTTAATTTTGGACCATATATATGCAAATGGTTTGAGACTCTCTATTCAGAAGATTAAAGCTGTGTTATAAATAACAGAAATTTATCAAATTTCTTCAATCTTGAGAGAGGCTGTAGACAGGGTGATACCCTATATATAGATATAAGAAGATGTGGTATGAGTGCCAATGAGACAACTCTCCATCCAAGTCAAAATTTATAAAAGTAAACCATTATAGGTCAAAGTACGGTCTTCAACATGGAGCCTTGGCTCACACCGAACAGTAAGCTATAAAGGGCCCCAAAAATTACTAGTGTAAACCCATTCAAACGGGAAAACCAACGGTCTTATATCCCCATATTTATTTATTATAGGTGTTGAATTATAAGCCTTAAAATTTAAATCTACTTCTGACATCCATGGTATTCCTATTCACAACACAGAATTATTGTTGAGCCAGTATGCTGATGACACATTTCTTGTTTTGTATGGAAATGAAAAATCTTTTAGAGGAGACTTTAAAATGTTTTGATTCTTTTCACAGGGTTTCTGGACTAAAAATGAATGCATCCAAGACCAAAGCTGTTTGGATTGGAACAAAAAAATATTCAGACCATATACTTTGCCCTTATTATAATCTTCAATGGACAAAGTCAAATTTCAAACATTTAAGAATTTAGAATTACAAGCTATGTTAGATATTAATTTTACAAAGAAATCAAGGAAATGTCATCAATACTTAAGGCTTGGGAACATAGAAAACTTACAGTCCTCAGTAAAATTACTGTTATTAAGACTCTGGCATTACCAATGAAAATTCATTTGCTCACTGCTTTGCCAAATCTATCCAAGATTAATATTAAAGAGTTAAATACACTCTTTTATAACTTTATTAAGAATTGGAAATTAGAACGTATAAAACGCAATACACTAATTGGGGATATAATACAGAGAGGTTTAAACATGGTGCATTTGTCATCCTTTAGTACGCATCTAAAAAAAAGCTGGGTTAAAAGATTTCTTTTGAATTTAGAGGGATCATGGCAGACATTATTACTGTCTGAGTTAACCAAATTTGGTGGTGACAGAGTCTTTTTTTTTTACAAAAAGAAAAACTGCTAGAAATTCATGACTATGTAAAAATCCTTTTTGGAAAGATGTTTTATTTTGCTTACATACTGCAAAGCCTAATACTAAGGCTTATATAAATGACATATTATCGCTAGATATTTAAAATTTATTAATGATCACATAAAAGAAAACTGTGATTCTCAACAGATTGAAAATGTCAACATCACTGACATTTTTTGTAATCAGATTATTAATAATAAGAAACCAAAATTTGTGTATAAGAGTCTTATTGATCATACATTTCAACCTCCTCTTGAGAAATTTCAGAAATGGGAGCAGCTAACAGACTAAGAAATTGACAATTGGCAAAACTATTTTATGATACTAAGGAATTCTTGCAAAGATACCTACTTAAAAAGTTTTCAATACAAACTACTGCACCAAATTATTCCTACAAACAAGATAAAGAAGAAAGATTCTAGTTCATATTCTTTTTGTAATCTAGATGACGAAACTATTGTACATTTTTCTATGATTGTCCAATAACGTATTAATTTTGGTCAGCATTATTACAGCAAATAAGATTATTACAGCAAGTAAGATTGTATAGCAGGGATTTTGCTATCAGGAAAAAGCAGATATTCCTTGGTTTCTATTCAGAAAGCTTATTCATAAATCTTTTGGGGTCTCATACAAAATTTTGGACCCGATTACAATATATATTTCCACTATAGAGTATGATATTAATCTTTGAGCAAATTTTTGATTAATTGTTTGTTTATACTTTGATACATATAATTATAAACAATAATTATGTATATAAGTAAATAATGTATGTGTGTATATAAGTAAGAATTGTATGTGTGTATGAGAGACTGAGAGAAACTGAAAGTGAATGCAAGTGGTTCTCATTTCTTTTTTCTTTTTACCTCTTTACATTGGTATTTCCTGGTATTTATTTAACTATACATCAATTTTATCCGTTCCTTTTTTTCTTTTTAATTACTTTCAATGTGTTTTAAAGTTTGTCTTAGTTATTTAACTTTTTTTTTTTTTCTTGGGAGGAGGAGGGTTAAAGTTTATTAAAATCATTTAAAAATTTATTGCATTAAAAAGGGAGGAAGAGAAAAGAAAATAAAATAAATGAAATTACTCTTGACTTATAATTTCTTGTTTGATTCCTTAAAATCCAAAACTAAATAATATCACATTTTGAAGAATTGTTTTGTTTTATTTTGTTATATTAGATTAAACATTTATGTTGAAACATCTTATTTGTTCGCATTTAACTTACATGTTTTTATACCGGCATATTATATATATTTAATGAAAATCACTAACTCCTGTATTTATAAATATCATTACTAATGTTAACAAGGCCGGGATAAGGTTCCGGTAATCGATGTTTTAAACTAAAAATGAAGAGATTTCAATAAATATATATAACTGAAAAAAAAAAAAAAAACTTTAGAAATATTGAAAAGAAACATCAAAGTCCAAAGAGTGTAGTGTAGAATTTGTCCAAAATGGAATTCCTGACAATATGCACATGTTGACGTTGCGATGCAACACTTTTCAAAAGTTTCATTTTAAGAGATTCCATATTTGTTCAAGCAGTTACAGCAAAAAATGTTTTTCAACAACTTGACAAACATGAACTAGAGTTTGCTACATATGTATATATGTATATGTCTGGTGAGCAAAATGTTGTGGAAGGCTTCAAACTGCACTTTAGAAACTTAGCAACTCCAGAGGAATCTACAGTCTAAGAGAACAGACAATATCATCAGGAAGTAGAATATGAAATAGGATTAATTACAGAGATAGTGAAAGATAAGAATATGCCACCGGCCACACTAGTAGAACTACAAAAGGCCATCAAATCAATTAATAAGGAAAATCAGCTGATATCTATGGAATCACTGTCGAACTTGCAGGAAAAAATTTTGAATGCCAACATAATATTCAAAGAAGGCAAGATAATGTCGCTCTCATGAGCAAAAAGACAACTGATATGCAAGTACAAATCAATATGGCAAACACTTTTGCCGCCATGGAGGGATATTAACTACAGCCAAAAAAAAAAAAACCGTGGCTATAAACATAAAACCTAAGCCAACAAGGAAAGAAACGCTATTGGAAGAATATACATTGAATGAAGCTAATATGCTAAGAGTTGACTCAGCTATGCATTTAGGAATAATCAGAACCATCTCTATGAAGCAAAATATCATAGCAAATATTGAGGAGAATATAAAAAAAACCCAGGAGAAGGGCTTATGCTCTACTTGACAGTGGCTTCCATGGCGAAAATGGACTGGATATGGAAACTATAATACACCTGTATAAAATCTACATCTTGCCATTGTTATTATATGGAATGGATCTATTAACACCATGATCACTTAATATTGGGAAATTGGAAAAATTTCAAAAGAAAATGCTTAGGCAACTTATGTCACTACCAACTAATACACCAGATCCCGCAATTAACATTTTCACGGGAATACTACCAGTTGAGGCACAAATACACTTAAAGGTTATGACCCTCTTCATAAATGTATGTACCCAAACCAACGAAAGCTTAGAAAAACAACTAGCAAGGAGGCAATTGTGCATCAAGTCAATGAATAGTAACAGCTGGTTTATTGAAGTAAAAACAATCATGCTAAAATACGATCTAGGAAATGCAATTGAGTGGCTAGATATTCAGATGAAAAAGGAAGAACTGTTAAGTAAAACCAAAAAAGGGATCAATGCCTACTGGATTAAGCGAATCACATCCTTAGCTAAGCTCTATACCGGCCTTCGATACCTTAACAGTGATAAATACATCCAATATTGCGAATCAAGCACCAATCTCCAAGAGACAGCATGAGAGTACCTACCAAGATCAAATTATTAACTTTAACTTTTATACTACAACCTTTAAGATATAAGATATACAAAGAAGGCACTGACGATCATTGTATAACGTGCGACTGTAAAGAAGAACATTTGCTTTTAGAATGTGAAGCGTGGAATTACTTTCGAGATCCAATTCTACAAATTAAGAACCTCCTAACCGCAAATGGGGATGTGCGTCAAGAAGACCTTACATGTGAAATGACAATTCAAGTATTATACAAATATAGCCTTTGTAAGAGGTCGATAAAAGGATATATTGACCTGAAAGAAGAATGTTGACTGAGGACGAAGTCCGATGCCGATATACTTCTTTGGGTCGATAGATCCCGTATTGACCATCATACAAAGGCTATAATTGTTATATTATTAATTTCCTACCATATTTGTATCAATATATACATTATATATGCATTATTTTTTGATTGAGTTAAGCCATTCCAATTGATATTTTATAGTGTGTTTTTCTATGTTGTGATGTTACACTATTGTTTCAGATAAGGGAGAAGGTTTGGTACCATTAACACGTGTAATCCCGCTGCAATTGTTTGCACCTGTCCTAAGTCAGGAATCGGATGTTCAGTAGTTGTCGTTTGTTTACGTGGTTCATAAGTGTTTCTCGTTTCTCGTTTTTTATATAGAGTAGACCGTTGGTTTTCCCGTTTGAATGGTTTTACACTAGTAATTTTTTTGGGCCCTTTATAGCTTGTTGTTCGGTGTGAGCCAATGTTCCGTGTTGAAGACCATACCTTGACCTATAATGGTTTACTTTGTGACTTGGATGGAGAGTTGTCACATTGGCACTCATGCCACATCTTCCTATATCTATTATATTCTCATTTTTCGATCATTTAATTTTGTTGGAATTTTATAGATATCATATTGTCATTTTGAAACAATTAATTTAGTTTTTTGTGGATATCTTATTTAGTTGGAGATTATTTTTTTTCAAATGATTGATCATTTATATTCACCTTTTAATTTTTTAACAATATCATGAAATTCATTAGATGACGTCATAAAGTATGTTGGTTTTAGATATTCTAGAAATAACCGTGCAATATGCTTTTTGCTATCCGTCGTTTTCTATCTACCTTCTAAAATATAGTTTAACATGTGATTATCCCAAAACCAATCAAATAAGTTAAAATATACGAATTAATAATATTATCGGACATTACAAACATACAAAATATATACAGAGTCACATCTGACCTGATGTCTCGAATAGAATTCCAATCAGGAAGGCTAGTGTTCTTCCCTCATACACAATGCACGATATCAACTGGTGATGAAAGACACTAAGCAAAGAAAAAAGATGCCTGAGAGTGGGTGCAAGGATGGGAGGGGCAGCAATGAATAGTTCAATAAATATTTGAAAATCTAGTCTACTTAATACAATTATTAAAAGTATAATTCTTTTTATTAAATTTTAAAGTCTCAGTTAATAAATATTCTGTGAATTAACTTTAAAATAGTTTTAAAACATAATTCTTCTATTTATTCTCATAATACACAGTAACTAAATTAATGTCAAAGTAACTTTAAAGATATAAAGGTGAGTTCTTAAAGGTCACATACCATAATTTTTGTCTTTTCTTTTGTGAATTATCTAAAATAAATATGTGATTTAATCTGTAAATTTTATTACATTGAGTATCAGTAGACCAAAATAATCTAAACTGCTCGAAGTAAAAATCATAAAATTCTAAACTTCTCATGTAAAAAGTAAAAAAACTGTAAACTTCCCATATAAAAGTAAAAAAAACTGTAAACTTCCCATATAAAAGTAAAAAAACTGTAAACTTCCCATGTAAAAAGTCACAAAAACTTAAAAGTTCCTAATGTAAATAGTGTATAAAATGTTGTTGTGTTATGATTGTTAATTTATTTTTCGTTTATGTTTTGGTGGTGGAACTGTTCGACATACGAAAGTATGGTTACCCTATAAAGGGTGTAAAGATCCAGAGAAGAAGAAGAAGCTACCTGTGATGTACCTATCTGTTTAATTAGTATGATTGTTTTGATAAGAATGCACTTTGTAGCTACTAATACCTTTTCCACGAACACCAACATAATTTTACAGGTAAATTGTCGGTTGACAAAGGATGTTGGCATTCAAGGAATAAACCGAATGAATGAATATTTTAATATTGAAGTGCAACCTGAATTATAACTAACAATCATATTCAAATATACAAGTGATTTTTAGCAAGCCAAATAGGCTTATAATGCACTGTCATGATATGATACACATTATGTTTCTATTGAAAAAAAAATTAGTTCAAATTTAGACGAAAACATAGTAAGGCACGACATCATTTGACCACAGATTCTCTGATAGTAAAAACAGTTCAAAATAAAGAGAGAAGCAAGCTTGCTGTATTACAAAATAAATGATGATGCTCACTGATCTTCACTGGTAGAATATTTAAATCTATGTTGTACAAACAACAATGAAAAACAAATATGATATACAGCAATAAATGATAACCTCTGAATTATGGACTTAGAACAGGCTCATATACAATGAGGCAGAGTTAAACATGTTTACTGGCGTCATACCTTCCCTTAACATTGGACAGTGTACATTCATCTTCTCAGACATTGAATCTTCAAAAGGATACATTTTTTAAATTAATTTAATAATAAATGATAAACGTTTGAGAACAAATGGTATATTAGAAGTGAAAAAGGTGTAGGATTGTGGAAATCAGTGCAGTCCATGTACAAACAAAATATCAAGTTTGTGACAAACAATTGAATCAACTAATCAACTGTTTTCATCATTACTTTTGTCTTGGTTTTTGATAAACCGCCTATAGCGCTTACAGTGCTTTGATTGTTAGATCTATGTCTATTTGTATCCATCTGATGAGATAAGCCTTTTTCAACTGATTTTTGTCTCGCTTGACAGAGTCAAAAAGCGAGACATAGGTATGCTGTTTCCGGCGTCGGCGACGGCGGCGGCGTCAAAAATGTATTAGTTTGTGATTAGGTCTAGTTATTGGTGAACCACTAGTGGTAAGTCAAAGATATTTGGTATACAGTTATATTAGTATTGGCACATTACCATGGAGATTATTTGGCCCCGCCCCTACAGTTATGGTCTGTTGACTTTGAAACTTTTGCTTAGTTTTCATGTATTAGTTTGTGATTATGTCATTTTATTGGGAACCACTAGTGGTAAGTTAATGATAATTGGTATGCAGTTGTATAAGCAATGGCATATCTCATTTCCATGGAGATTATTTGGCCCCGACCCCTCAGTCATGGTCTATTGACTTTGTTTAGTTTTCATGTATTAGTTTGTGATTAGGTCGGTTTATGGAGAACCACTAGTGGTAGGTCAGTGATATTTAGAATGAAGTTGTATTAGCATTGGTACATCTTATTACCATGAAGATTATTTGACCCCGCCCCCTCAGTTATGGTGTATTAACTTTGAAATTTTGCTTAGTTTACAAATATGGAGCAGGATCTGCTTACCCTTCTGGAGCACCTGAGATCACTCCCAGCTTTTGTTGGGGTTCGTGTAGCTCAGTCTTTAGTTTTCTATGTTGTGTCTTTTGTACTATTATTTGTCTGTTTGTCTTTTTCTTTTTTAGCCATGGCTTTGTCAGTTTATTTTCGATTTATGAGTTTGACTGTTCCTCTGGTATCTTTCGCCCCTCTTTTACATGTATTAGTTTGTGTTATGGTTTGTTTAAAGGGAACTACTTATGATAAGTCAATTGTATTAGCATTGGCACATCTAATTTCCATGGAGATTGTTTAGCCATGTACCTTCAGTCATGAATCATTGACTTTAAATATTTGCAAAACTTAAATTGTTGCCATTTTAATTTCAACATTTGAATTATCGAAATTACAAAAAAGCGAGACATATCTCTGTGATAACAGTTTATTCTAGTTTGTTCTTATGTTGTACAGTTACATCACTGTCCCAGTTTAGGGGGAGGGTTTGGATCCCGCTAACATGTTTAAACCCGCCCAATTTTGTCTGTATGTGCCTGTCCCAAGTCAGGAGCCTGTAATTCAATGGTTGTCGTTTGTTGCTGTGTTACATACTGGTTTTTCGTTCATTTTTTGGTACATTATTAGGCCGTTAGTTTTCTCGTTTGAATTTTTTTACATTTGTTAGTTCGGGGCCTTTTATAGCTGACTATGCGGTATGGGCTTTGCTCATTGTTGACGACCGTATGGTGACCTATAGCTGTTACTTTCTGTGTCATTTGGTCTCTTGTGGAGAGTTGACTCATAAGCGTTCATACCGACAAGAAGAAAAGAGTTAACGACAGAAAGAAAATAAATTGGGTCAAGAAGACGAATTTAGCGATAAGAAAGTTTATATGGTATTAAAACAATAAATTTATAGAAAAGTGAATTGATTACAGATGATTTTTTTCTGTTTTATTAAGTTTAGAATTATGTTATTATTAGTAAGACTTCGTACTTCTTGACGTTTCTTGTCTCTAATTAGTGAGACCCGTTCAAACTGTTAAACCTGGGTTACACTAATTACAGGACGATTGCCCGGATAGACTATTTGTGACAGGATATTGACTGGATGCGATATAAATAGTCAGAACTTTTTTGTCATTTGATAGATTTTTTTAATATTTGAAGACCTTAAATATACTAAGCTATATTTTATGAAAATGAAGCAAAACAAGTAAAAATAAAATAATTTTTGAGCAAATAGCTGACCGGACGGATTTCACACTCACTCATATACGCTTTACATATATTAAACTGATTGACAAAAAGTGTTTAAAAATATCTCTTTTGTTTTACAATACAGTACTATTTGATGGTTCACGATTTTCCGTTTTCATGATATTAGATAATTTGTTAACGCCTACTGACTGTTTACCAAACTTTACATGTACGTCCTTAATTTAGAGGTCTCTTGTAACAGACTGGCCCATTCAGATCACCTAAAATATTCAAATACTGTTCATATTAATCTTGAAAAGTACAGGGGTTAGAAGGTATTGGTAGTGTTTTAAGATTTTGGCACTAAGGTTCCCTGGTTCCACTGATTTGAGTCTACCTGAAAAAATGAAGTATTGACTTTCAGTGACATAAAAATCATATATTGAACAAAACTGATTATTTAAATATAAAACATTTGATTTGGCCTGGAATGGGTAAAATGTAATAAGCATACAGACGACACAACATTCCCGTGTTTAACCTTATTGTTTTCCAGAAAAACAAGCACCTGCTGTAGCGCGGACCTCAACGAAGACACCTGAATTTTCCGAAAATCGCCAGTCAAGTGTTGATGACCCAAATACACAAAACAACGCATTGAAATACACAACAAAAGCGCAAATACTACAAAATTGTAAGAAAAAATGAAACTTACAATAGTACGTTTTGTTAACTCTGCCCTTGAATAAAATATAGTTTCCCTTTTCAAGCACATTGATAAGGTTTTATTACTCTCAGTATCGGTGTGGTTTTCAGGTTAAAAAAAATCTTTTTAATTAACAAGACTCGTACTCTAAAATTAGATAATTTAATTATCTCGATGTGATAAATCGATAATCACGTAAGGATCTGAAAATCTCTTTTTATATATTATCTTAAAAATCAATACAGTCGAGTACAGATATATAAAAAAGAAGATGTGGTATGATTGCCAATGAGACAACTCTCCACAAGAGACCAAATGACACAGAAATTAACAACTATAGGTCACCGTACGGCCTTCAACAATGAGCAAAGTCCATACCGCATAGTCAGCTATAAAAGGCCCCGGAATGACAATGTAAAACAATTCAAACGAGAAAACTGACGGTTTAATTTATGTACAAAAAATGAACGAAAAACAAATATGTAACACATAAACAAACGACAACCACTGAATTACAGGCTCCTGACTTGGGACAGGCACATACATACAGAATGTGGCGGGGTTAAGCATGTTAGTGGGATACCCCCTTAACCTGCGACAGTGGTGAAACAGTACAACATACGAACGAACTATAAAAATCAATTGAAAAAGGCTTAACTCATCAGAAGGATACAAATACAAATACTACACAGAGTGGACGTGGCCGGGTACTTGTGTATCCCAACAACAAAAAGACTCTAAGTACAGATCTGAGAGTACTCGCAGTTACTGACAGCTAGTTCAAAGCCACTAACAACTAATAAAAAAATCATGCATCTAAGACAAAATTATCAGTACACATCCAACATCAAATGAATTTAGTGTAAAGACGTATTAAACAGTCAGAGAAAAACATGACCTTGTGCAATGCCAGGAAACAGGTATCGACAGATTGTAGATATGAATGTATATATATATATAACAATAATATTTAGTTTGCTTTTAACTTACTGATAACAAAATCAATATTCATACCAATACAAACAATATTCAATGATCTAATTAAAGTGTTGAATTGGTAACCTTTTAGAATAAGTTTATTTAAAGGGTCGATAAGTTTACCAGGATCGTTTCTAAATTGCCGGGCACGGTAAACAACATTTTTGTAAAAATGAGGATGTGTTATCCCGTTTGAAATAAGTTTTCTGTTGGAACAACCAAACTTCAAAACCAAATCTTTATATCTATGGAAGAATTTAGTAAAGTTTTTAAGTAATTTATGGTAACGAAATCCCTGGCTTAATAATTTACCAGTAATACATAGATTACGTTCATTAAAATAAAAAACACAGACACGGGCATAGCGAACGAGTTGTGAAATATAAACACCGTTAGATGGGTCCAAAGGAACATCACCATCTAAAATGGGAAAAATTAATAATCGGGAACGAAAAATCGTCCCTTTTGTCGTAAATTTAAGTGTGGAGTTTCCAATGTAAAATCGAAATATCTAAATCTAGGGAAGGCCAGTTATTACCGTTTATTTAAAGTAAGTTCCTTTGGGTAAATTTCGGCAATATATTGAGAAAATTCATGATTATTTAACGAAAAAAAATTATCAAGATAACGGTAAGTTTTGTTGAATTTATCAATTAAATGCAATTTAGACGGGTCTTTACAGAGTTTGGTCAGAACAGTACAAAAACAAGTCTGCTATTAAAAGGGCAGTAGTTTTGTTAACCAATACATAGTAGGCCATTTCAGACTTTTACTGGTTTGTAGTGTATGAAAGGAACAACAGACTAGATGTTGGAAGTTGTAGGCCTGTTAGCATTTTGACTTTTGTCTAAAAATTCTAAAAAAATTGGTTTATTTTCAGTTTGAAAATTATTTAGTTCAAAAAGATTAGTTATATTATAGCTTTCAGTCTGTTTTTATATCCTCATAAGTAGTATGGTTTAGGACATTTTAGTCCCCGTAAAAACGTAAGGCGGTAAGGTGGCAAGATGGCGGCCAAAAGGGAATTCCCCAAACTCCAAAAATAGACCCAAACTCCAACAATAGACGTATATGTACTCCCATATAAGGTCATGATACCGTAAATTACTTTTAAGGACATGTAAATTACTTAATCGGATTATGAGGCAAACGTTTGCAGTTCATTGCGTCATATTTCAACCAATGAAAGACCAGAATTATATATCCTAATAAGATGGTTAATCCCCTGCATTCAAAATCCTTTTAAGGACATGTAGATTACTTCATCGGATTATGATGCAAACGTTTGCAGTTCATTGCGTTATATTTCGACCAATGAAAAAAGCCATCGTTCTGCATATATAAACACAGACAAACCCTGTTGCATCTCATTTACAACAAAGACAATCGAAATGGCAGCACGTTGTAACGTTGATTTAGGAAACAATAGATTTGTTCAAGCCACTGAATGGAAAGACGAAATCAGAATTGACGTCAGAGAATGGGAGATCAAAAACGACAAAAGTATTCCCACGAGAAAGGGAATCAGTCTCCCTTTGCAAAGATGGAAGATGCTGGTGGATAGTTTCGACTTTCTAGACCAGGCCCTATCAGAAAAAAGGGAGTACAAATCTCACCTGGGAAGAAACGTCTACGCCACAATAGGATCGAACAGTGTCTGTGTGGACCTTAGACAGCACTGGCTACCACCAAACCAAACAGACGTCGTTCCGACGAAGAAAGGGATAACACTGAGGCCTGTGGAATACACTAAATTAAAAGACGCAGCCAGTGTTATTGGTGACTTTGTTCCAGAACTGAGCACCGTTGTGCCATGTCCGTTGAGTTCCGATCATCAAAACCAATTAGGATTCTTGCGGTGTTCGGAATGCAACCCTGATAGTTTTACAGAATGGTAACAGTTGTTTATTGAATCTATTTATGACAAACAATTTAAAAACTATGTGTAATTTAATGTAATCTATTTGTATAAATATGTTGTAATATTTTTTATATAAATTTTACTTATGATTATTAATCGTCATTCAATCGATTTTGTTGAGTTGTAAAGACCTTTGCACGATGTTCTCCTAATCCACTCCAATCTATACAATAGGGATACGCGACACAATGATTAACATTTATCCCTTTTATCAACACGTCATAAAATCAATTATAAAATATAGGTCACGAAGATCATCGTCATAATCCATACATATGAAACGGATGTCGAGGAATATATATAGAACAAAAACGATCAAAAGAAAGAAAATGAACATTAAAGTCAATTATCATAAAGGATATCCCATGGCCAACAGACAAAACATAGATTTTCAAAAATGTCGACCAATGAAATTATATATCCGAATAAGGATGTTCATCTCCTACACACATATACGTTTAGGGAGATGTACGTATAGAAAACCTTCACTTCAACACAAACTTTCTACATGGACGCACGCGATAAAAAGAAGCTGACCAAGAATTTTGTCAGATTAGTGGCCGAAACGCCCGTCGAAACTGTAGTGGATTACCTAATGCAATCACATATTCTCAACGACGAACTGACGGAAGACATCCTGTATCAAAACACTGAAAGGAACAAAGCTCGTCAACTGTTAATGGTCCTGTTGAGAAGAGGACCCAAAGCGTTTTCCTCCTTCGTTGAAGCTCTTCGTAGATCCGATTGCAAAGATCTGGCTGATCGTTTAGAATGCAACTGACTAACGTAGTCATTCTAGGCGACTTGAAATGTACATTCGATCTCCGCGAACTGACACATAAACTCGTCAATGTTCGCTACGATCCCCGTTTTTTCTCTGCCATGATTTGGCAACATCGGAGAATAGGTGGTAATTGTCTATTGTTTTCCAACGGGAAAATCAACTGTAACGGAAAGTGTCAGTCCTTGCAAGACGGTCGTCGTCGCGTACGTCGGTATGCCAGACGTTTACAGTCGATGGGATACGCGGTGAAACTCTCAAACGTCAAGATAGTAACTGCTTCAGCCGTGCACCAGTTGAGCGGACGAATAGATCCCGCACGTCTACCGAGGTGTTATAGTTATGACCCTGAATTGTTTCCGGCAGTCATGTTTCGACGTCATGGAATGCATTTCACCTGTCACTTATCGGGAAAACGATAATCACTGGTATTAAACGAACGAGCGACGAAGACGACATTTATGCCTTTCTTTTAGAACTGGAACTGTATCTATAAGAAGCGATACGTTTAAAGTAGATATAAAATGAATAAGACATACATTCTCTTACTGTTTGCAGAGAAACCGTGCGACGTATACGTAGCCTTAAGCAAATCCACACAGAGTTGCGATCAAATAGCCGCATATCTCAAAGATAAATACCTGAGAAAACACCAGTGGAAATCCGACATGATCGCAGCCTTTCTAGAATGAGACAGGAAGAGAACCAGACAATGACTTATCAAGACTACCTCGAAAAGATATATTACGACCCACAACATCCGGGTTCGTTCAGTGGCGTGGATAAATTGTACAAAGCCGTACGAAAGAAGGAAAATACGTCTTGGGAAAAACCAAGATCAGAAAATGGTTGGAAACGCAAGAGACTTTCGGTCTACACAGACAGATCAACCGAAAATTTCAAAGACGAAGAGTGATCGCTCCATTCATCGACTATCAGTGGGATGCAGACACGGCCGTAATGAAATCGTATGTGAAGGTCAACGATGGATACGGATACTTTTTACTCGTCGTCGACGTTTTCTCTCGTCTCGTTCGCACGTATGCGCTAAAATCGACTCAAGGTAAAGAAATGGCCATCGCTCTGAAGACGATCTTTGACACCGGCAAGAAACCCTCAAAATTGAGATCTGACAGAGGCACAGAGTTTCGGAACAAAGACGTGCATCGCCTTCTCCAAGCGGAGAAAGTGGACCACTTTTTCACACAAAACGAACAAAAGAGTTCGTATGCGGAAAGAGCCACTACAGCGTACAGATCCTCGAGTCCAGCTTCAAGTTATGCCTGCAGAAACCCAACAGTGGCGTTCTTTTAGCTCACGACAAGTTACTCGGGAATGCGACGGCCTTGTATCCTTTCGTCAGCAGCAGCTTCAAGACCGCATCCGTTTCGAAGGGCGAATACAGCCACAGCGAGAACAATATGTTCCAAGGTGAGGTTCCGTCTCAGTTGATTGTGGCACTGGTCAGCAGCGAAGCCTTCAACGGAAGTTATAAGAGATCGCCGTTCAATTTCCAGGCGTACGACTGTGATTTTCTGGCGTTGTACATCGACGGACAGACGTTTCCAGCTAAACAATTACAACCCAACTTTACAGGCAAGAACTACGTGGAAGCCTACAGGGGACTGTCGGCCTTCAGAAGCGACGTGGACATCTCGTATTTCGAATACTCGGGTGGTTATACACTCTTCGTCCTCAACATCGACGACAACAGGGATTTCAATACCAAGCGTAGAGGAGATTGTAGATTGGAACTTCGTTTTGGTACCGCCCTACCGGAGAGCATCACTGTGCTCATGTACGCCAAGTTTCCCACGATCTTACACGTGGATCAATCCCGCAGCGTCTTACTACAATGAACAACTCGGAACTGGAAGAACTGCTACAAGACTATCCCGTCCAAGTGATTTGCGCCAACGAATTACCAGTGTCGATCGGAAAGAGACCCAGAACGTTCATAGTTAATACCGATCCGTGTTCACGAGCGGGAAGACATTGGACCGTATTTCACTTCTCGAAACGTGGACCTGCAGAATTTTTCGATTCGTTGGGAAACCGTCCACAGACCTACGAACCTCGTTTCGAAGACGTTCTAGTGACTAACGGACCCCGATATCTTTACACGTCGACCGGAATTCAACCGAACGATAGCGACACTTGTGGAGCCTATTGCGTTACTTCGTGCGAGAACGTTACCGACCTCGTTCGTTCCGCGACATCATGAAAGACTTTAGTGTGTACGACTTGAACGTCAACGATCGAAAAGTTATAAGAGGAGTACGACGAAAAGAATCTAAGCAGAGATGGAGCGAGAAAACAGCACGAACAGCGAACGTTGGCAGTTGATGGGAAGGAGCCTACCGAAATCGGAAATCGTGTATTTCTGTCAGATGTTGGTAGTATACATCATTATCGTCACGTCCATCGTTAATCTGACAGTGCAGAACGGCAAGAACGAATTGTGGATCAGTCTATTGAGCAGTGCCATCGGTTACGCTCTACCCAGTCCTACGCTGAAGAAAACATAAGAAAGACCTCGGAGAAGTCCACAGACGTATCATCATGGTGTACCCATTTTACCGTGTTCCAGCATGTGCATCACCGGGCAAACGAATTGTGGAAAGACGCGTTTCGTCTACAAGCTGTTGCAACACCTGGAAGACATGTATGTCGAAGACCCGCCGGTGCAAGTGCTCTACTGCTATGGTATACATCAACCTCTATTTGACAAAATGGAAGAGACGATACCTCGCCTAACGTTTCACAAGGGTTTACCATCGATGGAGACGATCGAAGAATTTACGGGTGATAGGCGTCATCGCTTGATCGTGTAGGACGACTTGATGCATCGCGTGGTACGCGATGTCGACATGGAGCTATTGTTCACACAGGGATCGCATCACAGACGACTGTCCGTATTGTTCTTGAGTCAAAATTTATACGTCCAAGGAGCCAGATCGAGAACCATCGCCCTGAATACGACCTACTTGGTGCTGATGAAGAATGTGCGGGACGTGTCTCAAATTTCGACCTTGGGTCGGCAACTCTATCCCAGACGCTCGAACGTACTCACCGAGGCCTATACCGACGCCGTGTCTATGCCGTATGGATATCTTACGGTCGATATGTCACCGCACTCAGACGACAGCTATAGATTGAGAACCCACGTGTTTCCAGGAGAAGACACGATCGTCTACGTTCCCAAAAAGACATAAGAGGACGCAATCAATCCCAACGTCGAACCATGAGTCGTTTGTTGGAGGATCAAGTGCATTTTCTAGAATTGTTGCGCACCACCAAGAAAGATCAGAGGAAGGCTTTATTGAAGACGATCGACAAATCACAGTTGAAAGCCTTGAGCGAAATCGCCCACAACGTCATCAAGGGAACCATTGTTTTAACATCGAGTGACAAAATCAAACTCAGGAGATACAAGAAAATTCTAACCACCCTCGGGAGGAAATCGTCGACTCAACGAGATCGTTTGAATTCGCTTCAACGCGGATCAACTGCCGTCGTACATCTCTTGAACGTCGCAAAATCATGGACAAAATGATACTGATCCCATACGACAGATACCAGAAGTTATGTAAACGTCAGACGGGCGAAGGAACCGAACCGTCGAAGAAACCTAAACTAGGACCGACAAAGAAACCAAAGCTCGGACCACCCGGAATACCTGCCAAGAACGATAAAACATGGATCACTTTATGACTCTACCGTTTTCTTTTGCAACAATAATGTATTTTTGTGTATATTGTATTTTTTTGTTGGTGTATGTATTTTCTTGGATTAATAAAATGTAGAATATGATTGGTTTTGTTTTGTTGATTCTCGATCCATGACTCGTAATAGATTCAACATCATTAAGAATTATTGATCTGATGCACTAGATAAAATAAGACAGTTCGAAAATTAAACACATTTATAAAAACATTCACACAAATCAGTTTACAAAGGATAATTATACATCTATTTACACCTAGACGTTATTTTTTACAAGTCAAAATATCATTCACTTTAAAAATTACGAATAAGAATTAATACTATGAGTAAAAAATCACCTTCCTATGTTATTTACATATGGTTATAACGACCCGAAATTTCAAAGATCAATAATTTTCATAGTCAAATTTATAGAGTATGTTTTTCTCGCTTTAAATTCATTCATCGACATAATTTGGTGTTCAATTTTACAATGGAAAATACATGGAAACGAATAAAAATCCCAAAACGAAAGATTTCACAACTAAAATTTCAATCATCTTCTAATTTTGTCACGTAAAATATATTCAATTCAAAACTGAAGTATAAAAAGATAACTTTGGGTAAAAAGATCGACTTTCTATGTTATTTGCATATGGATTTAAAGACCCCAAAATTCAAATTCATTCGATTTTGTACACTTGAATTTACAGAAATTATGTTGTTTTTTTTTTTTTTTTTTTTCTCGAGTCGAATTTAATCGTCGATATAATTTGATGATTATTTCTTACAATATAAAAAATACATGGAATCGAGAGAAACTAAGAAAAAAATCACCTCTATCTTTATATAATCAATACAAATAAACATCATTATGATAGAAATTATCACATAGAAAATTATCAATCATCAAAGTTTGTCTCCATCAAGTGAACCAAATATCGGTCATGCTCGTCGAGGTCTACTTCCATTGGTGTTTCATTTCTGATAGGTTCTTCAACTTCCATGGGTGTTTCTCCTTCGTTAAAGACTTCCTCTTTTGGCACGGGACATAGCTCTATATCGAGGGGAACGGTCGATACTCCATCGTCCAAGACTCGACGTTTGCAATAGAAATACGAGAATCCATTCCTCATCTGCTGGTAGGTCGAAATCCCGTTGTTGCGTGCTCGAAAACCTTTGAGAGTGCCACATCCCACTCGTTGACTGTTGAGTACCTGGCGGAAGGTGGACATCGGGGCTTTGACACGACGTTTGGTGATGCCTTTGGAACTGAATTTCACTTCGCGGACAACACGAGGTCGAGGGATTAGACGTTTTGGCGGAAGTTTCTTGGTACGTCTTAATAGTTTGAAGGCTATCATCATTGTATTCGAAGTGTGAACGGTCCTGGACTTTTGTACTATGTATGTTTTCGAACAGAGACCAATCATGACGTCACCTTCGTATTCCACTTTGAATAGTCCCGGAGTTCTCTTATCAAACTTGGCATGTGTCGAACAGCATGTTCGAGGACACCATTCGGGTTCGACATCGTCCCGACAACATCCGGTGAGTGCTCGATGATATGCGTATTGCATCTCTGGTTTGACAACGGAAGCCAGGTCGGGTCCGGATAAGGCCATGTAAGCGGAATCGGTGTCCATCTCACAGTACGCAAAGTCGGATCGGTCGACGTACACATCCAAAAAGTCGTAATAGAATTGCAGCATTCTCAATTTGGCGTACTGTAAAATAAAGTACCCATTCTGGATCGGGAGGTTGATGTCGAGTTTGTCTTTGGCCTTTTCGACCTCGAAATACTCATCCTTTTCCAGAAGAGTAGTCAACTTCTTAAACTGTGGTTTGTTGGCCTCTATCATGGCATTACCCTCGCCCTGGACGTACTTGACGGACTGGAATTTTTCTTGGTCCATGATGGTAGATCCGTACGCACTGTTGCCTTCCATTTTCGACGTATCGGCGATGATGGCCTTGTCGGGATGTGCGTCTCCCATTCGACGATTGTCACTTACTGTTTTCACAAAGTCCCGAAAACAGCGATGCGATGTAAATTCAACCACTTGATAAATTTTGGAGACCACCATGCCGTGCTGCAAGTACCATTTCAACAGTGGAGTGGCGATCAACATCTGACGAGCTCGCATACCACCAATCAAAAGTCGACGAGGTTTTTCCGATAATTCGAATCGTCGGACGTGATCCTGCATGTGTTCGCCGATGATGTCGAACGGGACGTCGGTGGAACAAAAGAGGGGCGACATCTCTTCGAAATATTCAAAAGGTGTCATGGTCGGATGTTGAAAATACGATGGCCATACGTCGGGAACTCGGATGTTGCATTCCACCATTCCAAAGAGTCGATCGTTCATGACACCCTCTAAAATTTCCTTTTCTGTGACGGAACGTTGTGGCGTCGGTGGTTTCCGAGAATCGCAGAAGTCTTTCAAGCTGGCGTCTCCTCGAATCTCGCTTCGAAATCGACACTCCCATTTTTCTACCAGGTGGTATCCCTGCGTTTTGATCAAGGTCGACGTTTTGACGGTCTTGTCGTACTTGGCCTGTCGTCCTTCTCGCCATTTCTGGTCCTTGACTGACTTTGTCATCCAACAATCGTGACCATGCCAGTAACATCCGTGGAATTGGTAAACGGTGTTAGTTTGCGCATCGAAGCCGTCCACTGGATAGGGACCGATCTTTTTCTCTTTGCCCGTGTTTAATTTGTGCTGGATGTGGAGACCCTGTGTATGGTTAAGGTAATCCATCCAATCATACATCAGAGTATATTTATCTCTTTTCTTGGGTTTGAATCCATCATCCAAACGACGGCGAACAAAGGCTCCAGTCGGCATATCCTGGTCGATGGACCACAGATAGAGAGCGTTGGCATCGAATCCGAGAATCTTCTGGCATGGTTTTTCCGGATTGTTTCGGATATACGATTGTCCAACTTCGTGGTGACGATTGAAAATGATGGACGGTCCACCGGTTAAATTCTGTTTAACGGTGTGATAAAGATCGCTATTGATTTCGTCGATAAGGGCGAAGGAGGCTCCGGCCCGTCGACCCGTATCGAAGAGCATACGTCGCGCGAGTCCCGGTACGGAGATGGAGGATTTGAAGATGTCGATATCTCTGTCGAAATAACATTTTTGTAGATTTTCCACGGCGTGGACGAACGGTCCGACGTCTAAATTATTGTACCAGACGAGGAAGTCCTGAAATGACGACATGTTTTTCACTCTCCATATGTTCTGACAGTAAGCATAGTCTTCGCTGGAGATGTTGGACTCTTTCAATGAGCTGTAGAAGGCATCGTGGGGCGGAAGTGTCGAATGAGTCAATTTGTCTACGCCGTCGAACCATTCATACGGGAAGAATCCTTATTTTCGGAGACGTCGAAAGCTTTTAGGAATTTAGCGTAGCTAACTCCGGGAGCTAAGTATGAGGTGATGTCAAGGAATTTGAATAACTCGTTGGACAAACAGGCGTAGCTGTTGTTCCTTTTCACGGTAAATTTTTTGCCCGAACCGTGCATGTTCAATTGTTTGGCCAAGTACGATTTAACCAGATTCATGTCGTACTTGGCCGAATTAAATCCCAAGACAACGGTTTGCCGACAGTAGTCATCGAGTTCTTCTTTGAGCTTGACGAAGACGTTTTTCTCCTTCTCGGCGTGATCTTGTAGTTCCTCGTCGTCCAAAAAGGCATCTAACTTATATTCGTCCTCGTCGTCGTCCTCGAGTAGAGCTCGCATCGGATTCTGAATGTCTTTGTCGAGTTGGTCAAAAACATCGGCAAATTTTTCTTGCGCCAACTGGTACGTTTTATCTCCGATTTTCGACATATATTCCACCATTAGACGGACGAGCGTTTCGACATCGGGTTCGACGATACAATGCGGATCGGTGAATCCCTCGACGTTACTGCATATGGAGACGGAGATCGGATCGTGCCGTTGAGTCCACGCCAACTTCTCAGAATTCGAGTCTTGTATCGGAATGAGCATGGCCTCGAAATCGTAGACGACAAACCATTCGAAGAGACGTTCTTGCACGTGGATACCTTGTTCTTCTAGTTTGTCGAATATGATTTTCGGGTTGGAGTAGAATCCGCCTTTAAAATTGTAGACGGTCTTTCCGGTACATTTCAATTGATGTTGTTTCATGTTACGTATTCTACAAAAAAGCCGGTCACAGGTCCCGCATTGATACTTTTGGGTGTACGCCGCTAAATTGGAAATGTAAGACAAGTGATGGTCGAATTGGTTGACGTGAATCGTGTCTTCATACTGACATCTGGATTTGTAGACGGTTAAGGCTACACCGTCGTCTCTTAGATGGTACACATTGACGTTGGTCTTGAAACAATGTTCGAAATAGACCATTTGGTGGAGTGGTAACCCCTTGAATTTCTTGGCATCGGTTTCGACGTCTAGGTGTTTGCCCGGAGCAAACTGGATCCATTCATTGTAAAGGAGTTTGGTGTGGGTTTCCAATCCATGTCTCAAGTGTCCTTGATGAACCGCCAAACACCGAAAAGCACAGAGATGGTCCTTGTATGGTTTGTTATTGTGGAAATTTTGTTCAGGGCGACGATCGATTTGGATGCGGTGATGTATTCTGGTAACTGCTCGCCGACGTATCCCAACGGATAATTCAAATGGTATAGGACGAACCGGACGTTGGTGATGAGGTATGGTTTCCATTTCGTATCGGGTCGCTGACGCAAAACGTAATTCGTGACATCGAATCGTTGAAGACGGAGACGTAGTCTGTTTAAATCTCTGCGTCTTGAAATGTAGACAGGACGCTGGAATAGAGATTCGTTGGCATACGCTCGAAAATAGCGGTATTCACCCGTCTCCGTGTTTCTTAAAATGAGACCAAATTCCAGGTTGAGTCGAAAGGCGTGTCCTTGTCTATCGTATATTTGTTCGGCCTGTTCCATTAATTGTGGAACGGAAAAGTCGTTGGTCAGTGGGACGTTATATGTGGATGAGATGGAACTTTCTTGATGGTTCTCTAAAATTAGGGGAGCGTTGGCGTCGTAGACCTCTTTTAATCTGTCGTCGTGATCGACGTGCCAGGGCGCCTGTTCGTCTTGCCATGGTCGGGCTTGTAACGCTCCGGCACCGGTCTGGTAATGCTCCTGCATACCATGCAAGTATAATTGGCGTCGGTCGGAAAACCGTGCAGTACATCTTCGACATCGAAACGATCTGTCGTCTGTGCGTGAACTGGGTCGCGGTTGCGGAGAGGCTGAACTGGGCCCTGGTTTCGGTGACTGCGTATTCGGGTAGTTTGGATTTGATGCTGAACTTGGACCAGGTTGCGTTGAGGTTGAACCTTTTGGGATACCTAAGAAAGACAATTTTAAAACAAATTAAAAAAAAAAAACGGGAAATGGGAGACAACTCTGCTTGTCTTCTAATTCTCGCTCTACATGAATTGCTTCCCTTTTGTACGTATCTTTGAGGTTAATCCTCATCGTGAAGTTTGTTTTGTTTCAAAGTTAATCCTTTTTTGACAACTTAATCTGGTTTATTTATAGAACGTCTAATTTAATTTTATTTCAGAAATATTTATCGCAATTTAAAGAAAGAAAACTTTAGTATACTTTATGTAAGGATAAGGAAGCGTGGGTAAAGTCTTAGAATATATTACCGTTCCATCACATTTCTGTTGGTGACTTTTCATATCTTTCTTGTACTTGTTTTTTCCACATGACATGCACTGGTATTTTCCGTCTGTGTGATGAGAGGATACGTGGTCATCCAGAAAAATAATATGTTCAAAACGGCACTCGCAATATCGACAAATGATCTTACACTTGAGAGTGTGTTGTTGTAAGTTGTCTTTTCGATTGAAGCTTTTGCAGCACTTTGTGCAGGTATACATTTTGTTCCCATGGACGGAGACATTATGTCTCCATAGGCTTGTTATACAGCTAAACGTTTTACTGCACACCTCACAAAGACGCATGTCTTACGCTGGGTTGAAGACGTATTTCGTTGTAAATGAAACGTGTCAAGGAGTGCCTACCTTTTTTATGCACAGAACGAATGCTGTTTTTTATTGGTCGAAATATAACGCAATGTACTGCATCGTAATCGGATTAAGGTTTCTCATTGGACGAAATATGTCGCATTGCATTATCGGATTAAGGTTTATATATATATTTTTCATTGATCGTCATACGGCGTCATGCACTGCCAATGCGTACATCATAATCCGGATTAAGGTTTCTCAATTTGTACACCTTAACATGCTTAATGCAGTCAACATTTGATTACAACTTAATCCCACCGCTTGCTAAATTTAGTTTAAATTGTGTACACAGAAAATGATACTTTCCGACAACTTAATCTCCTCATCCGATTACACCTTTAACTTTTTCAACATTTGATTACAACTAAATTAGTAGTATATATATATTTAGGATGATATTTTTTTTTTTTTTTTATGTAATAACACAAGGGTAATATTGCAAATTTGATCGTTACATCCTTGAAGATGCTAATATTTCTTTAATTCAAGAAGATTCATTCACTAAGACCTCTCGAGTTCAAGGATATTCGATCACTAATATATCTCAATCAAGGATATTCAGTCAATCTAATTAATTCGAATCCGGGACATGATATCTGTTATTTGTTGATTGGATAACATTTTAAAATCAAAACGGACAAACCTCGATTTAATTCGATTGAAATAGAGAATATTTTTCTTTTAATCCAACACAACGTCGAAACCCAGTCTAGAGAGAAGATGGATTCAACAACAGTATCAACATCAACACCGATAAATGTATGTATAATACACATTGTATACCTCGAATTTAATTCGTCATATCTCCACATTTTATTATCGAAATATCTGCACATTTATTATCGAAATGTAAAATCATTTTTACTCTCTTTCAGTTCAAAACTCCAACAAGGAAAAGGCTGCTCTTTTCAGACAGCCTGAGCCCTGTCTTGGGTGCTGAAAATAGACAAAAAGTTGCCCACCTGGATGAACAAGAAAGAATTGTAAGTATAATTTTAGAAATTAATCTAATAGAGTTGACTGGTGGTAAAAGAAAAAAGGAAACCTAAAATACCAAATTTGATTCATAACTTAAAGAAAACATGGAAAAATATATGAATTATATATGCATTTTAATGAATTTTTATACCAAAGGTTTAATTAATGTTTTGACAAAAAAGCTGTAATATTTATTTTTTTTTTTTTGTAATTAGGGTATTTGTTTAACTTTATTTTTCTTTCTGTAGAGCATTGAGTGGGACACAGTAGATAGAAGTATTGAGTGGGATACAAGTGATGTAAGTCGAATTAGCTTACGAGAAGAAGTGAAAAACCTTAGAGAAAGAATATCCCACCTGGAGGCTATGCTGATATCACATGTATGCAAATGCAAGTGTTAATTGAACAGTTTTTCCTTGTATGAAGAGGGACTTGTTTGTGTGTAAATATAACGCGGGACATTTGTTATATGGTTTATCAAATATATATAAAACATGGGATTCTAGTAATGTTGTTTTTATTATTGATCGATTGGATTGTAATGATTTTTTTCATTATTAAACCAGGGTAAGTGGTAATTGAAAAAAAATCTCTCACTGAACCGTTCTTATACAGGGATTATCAGAAAAGTGTTGTCATGTTATATTGTTAAAGGATTATGACAAGTTACTTCGGTGATCGATATGACGTACACAAGTTGATTGAACTTGTTAAAACAGATTACGGTCTGAAAATGACAACTTAAGACAATTCAAATGACTTACATTTAATATTTTCAAGGTAAATTACATAGAATACAATCTTTATTAATTTACCGTTATAAATACACAAGATATTGTTATATTTCAAGTAAATATAATGACCACAGTTGAACAAAAAGTTACAATTATCTGTCCTTTGATTGTTTCATTCACCACTCTGTAAAATTGTTTGGATTACACTCTGGACAGGTTAGAAATCCCAACTGATTCATGTGGTCCGATCTATAAGGACACGGTACGACAGAAGACAGTTCGGGTACAAAGTCACCCATCACACTGGCAGTGTCCTTCAATTTGTTGTATTCGGAAGGTCTCAAACAAATTCCTTTTTTGGTCGGTATGACATCGGTTTGATTTGGGGGTAACCAATATTGTCTAAGGTCTACGCAGATTGAGTTGACTTGAACAGCGGCGTAGACGTTTCTTCCCAGGTGAGATTTATATTCCCTCTTTTCCGTTAGGGCCTGATCAATAAATTCGAGACTGTCGACCAACATTTTCCATCGAGTAAGGGGGAGACTAATTCCTTTTTTCGTGGGAATCATTTTTTCGTTCTGGGATTCCCACTCTCTGATGTCGATTCGTATTTCATCTTTCCACTCTTTGGCTTGGACGAATCTGTTATTTCCCAATTCGATATTGCAACGTACTGCCGTGTCGACGTATTTCGTTGTAAATGAAAAGTTTCAGGGTGTGCCTAGCTTTTTATATACTAGTATGCAGAACGATGGCTTTTTTCATTGGTCGAAATATAACGCAATGAACTGCAAACGTTTGCATCATAATCCGATGAAGTAATCTACATGTCCTTAAAAGGATTTTGAATGCAGGGGATTAACCATCTTATTAGGATATATAATTCTGGTCTTTCATTGGTTGAAATATGACGCAATGAACTGCAAACGTTTGCCTCATAATCCGATTAAGTAATTTACATGTCCTTAAAAGTAATTTACGGTATCATGACCTTATATGGGAGTACATATACGTCTATTGTTGGAGTTTGGGTCTATTTTTGGAGTTTGGGGAATTCCCTTTTGGCCGCCATCTTGCCACCTTACCGCCTTACGTTTTTACGGGGACTAAAATGTCCTAAACCATACTACTCTCATATTCTACGGAGGCATGTTGAACTCGATCACATTAAAGTCATCTATGGGGGCTCGATCTACAAAAAGCTTTTGATACAGTTGACCATTCTATTTTATGTAACACACTACAAACAATGGGTGTAAAATTCATTGCAGTCAATGTTTAATAATTGTCTTTTATTGTCCTCCGCGCAACGCGTTGTGGGTGACATAGAAACACCGGGCATTCGTCTGTCTGTTATTCCGTCCGTCATGTCTTTTAAGCGCTCTTATATGTACAATGTTTGCCAAATTTTTATAAAACTTTTATTATAGAGTTATATTAGCAAATGCCTCTGACGAGTTCGAAAATCAGTGACGATCGACTATTTCAAAAGAGCTATGTGTTTCCCTCGGTTTTAGTTTGTAACCCGGTTTTGTTTTCGCTTAATCGATGTACGACTATTGAACAGCGTTATATTACTGTTAACTTTATTCATGCCCTTGGAAACAATAATTATATCTAGTACTTAAAAGTTATGGAAAATTGCATCGTTAGCCTTCTCATATGTACAATTCTTGCCAGATTGTTATGAAACTTATTTATTGTAGGCTTATATCAGCAACGTCTCGGACGAGTTCGAAAATCAGTGTCCATATTTATTAAGAAGCCTGGAACGTAATAAAGATGTAACCCGTAGTATCCAGTTCATCAACTGACTTTCCAGAAACTTATGGTATATATCATCAGTACCTCATTATGTGCCTGGATTGCAGAACCAATCAGATAAACATTACCTTATGAAATACACTATCCAATCACCAGACAATTATATGTTTCTTATTCATCTTGATACATTTTTAGATTGACCAGAACATTCTAAAACAATCCTATGATCGCACAGATGTGCACATAGACATTTCATCATCATATTATTTTCATGCAATTTTAATACAAGTTTTATTTAAACTTTTGTATTACTAAACCATTACGTTACAAATGGACTGACAAAATATTAACTAACTTAATATGCTTAAACATGGATAAGTGTGTAGTTTTCATAAAAACTAGTCGTTTATTAACCTATTTTTAATATTGTTCAATGAAACTTTCGCAGGTATTCGCATTATCCACAGACGTCAAGTCAAGTTGGATGGTAGTGTCACTTGAGCACAAGTTTAAACAAATAGACTAAGTGAATCAAATGTATATTCTTCCGAATTAAATTTTACTCAATAAAATGTGACAGATATCATGTATATAGTCCGAAATCATACAAGTTTTAGATTTACTTTAATATGGATGAGAGTTAAAGTTTTAAATAGCTTCAATGCTGGTAACGTTTTAAAGAAGATGGTTGTCCGTTATGGAATTTCTGTGTGTTCCATCTGTCGTAACCACACTCTAGTCCTTTTTTCATCAATTATGACATATAGAGTGAGACTGAGTTTGTACTTCGCATTATAACAGGATGGTGTCACTAGTCAAGCAGGATATGCTAAGCCTCCTAGAGCACCCAGGGGCGTTTCTAGGATATTTGAAAGAGGGGGCGTAGAATGAAATCTTTCGCAATTTTTGGACCTTTTCTTTTGCTAAAAAACATAAAATAATTGTGAAATGCACTAATGTAACGGTTCCTGACTTGGAGCATGTATATTTTATAGTTAAAGTGTCAGGGTTTGACATTTTTTATGCCGAATTCTCTCCATCAATTGTCTATGGTATATTAAAATGATTGGATGGATCTTAACAGTAGTAGACCAATAACGAGAAATTCCAAATTCTAGGGTATAAGGATTACTTAACATTTCAATAGTCCTAGGCAAGGATTTTATGAACGGGAGGCGTAATTACGGTTGCCCTGGTAGAGGGTCCATGGGGAAGCTCAGAAGGTCCTGGATTTCAACAATTTAGCATCAAATTATGAAGTAGCCAGACTGATAAATATCTCTCTATTTTAGATTAAGTTCTGGTTTCGTTGAACGACACACATGATACAAGACAAACAAACACTGAAGTATAAAGTTCTTTCGTTCTAAATATTGTAGGCTTTAATGATCTTTAATGTGGAATACATGATTGAATATGAAAAATTGACGTCATTGTACTACAGTACTAAATTAAAGCAATCATGTCACTGTCTAGTTCCGATAGGTGGTATATGGTACATAAATAAATATGGCGCTTGAACTTCATGACAAAATGTAGGTCAATGTCACTTCGTTACTCACTAATGGATACTGAAACAATATGATACTACCAAAGGCTATCCCGATGGGAAGTAAAAATGTTATACCAAATATACATGTTACTAGTATAAATGTACCTTAACGCAAACCTAAAATGAACACAAAAATACTGACGGACTCTCATTTCAATGAATGATTAGACTAGAGTGGATTCATTAGAACCATTTTAAGCGGATTTCTCATGGCGTAATCGTCAATTATTTTATCATAATCGAGTTTAAGTCTCTGTGAACATAAAGAAGAAGCAGAGCATTTAGACGATCATCCTTCATGGTGCTTCTAAAATCATTCTTGATCAACTTGAGTGATGAGTTAGCTCTTTCTGTGGAGCTTGACGTGACGCTCGTCAAAGCAAGTAAGAAGAGAACTTTCGTGATATTTGGAAATAAAGTCGAGCATGCCCTTACATCAGTTAAGGTCGATGTAATTGACTCTGGTTTGTCCGGTTGGTTTTCCCAAAACGACTTCCAGATTCTCATCTCTTGCCTGAATGTTTCGGGCGAAGGCATATCAGCATTGTAATAATCATAAATATCATTCTCTATCTATTGGGAAATAAGGTGAACTCGGGAAGGCAAAATTGACAGGGCACGAACAACAGACAGCCTCTTGACCAAAAATCAGAGTATGTGTTTAATTAATGAATATGATAAATTGCCATATTCAATACAATATAAGCAGATTACGATAGTTTTTTTTTTTTTTTGAAAAGGGGGCGTACGCCCATACGCCCTCACCTGGACCCGCCCCTGGCACCTGAGATAAACCCGGTGTTGGTGTTTTGTAGACTTGTTTGTCAGTTTTGTTCTTTTTCGTCTTGTCACTATAAAAATTAGTGTTGTCAACGGTTAACCGGTTATCCGATTAACCGTCGGAAGGATCGAATATCGAATACTAATAACCGGTTAACCGGACCTTTTTTCAATCTTAATAGATTTGATATAAATGTGTATTGAAATCATTAAATCATTTAAAAATTGTCGTCGTGGTAATTAATATGACAGATCAATTGTCCAGTATATTGATTGCTTCTGTTAATATAAAAAAAAAAAAAAACATAAAATTAATTAGAACTTAGAACATACTCACCCCTTCTCGTCCAATGAAAAGTCATTTTTTTCCTTCTAATTTTCATAGTGCATGGCTTTCCATGCACTATAAAATGCTATACATGAATGACTTTTCATTGTAGATTAATTACTAGTATGAAAGTGAACTCTTAATAACTTCACTAACTTAGAATATAGCAAAGTGCTCTCGACCAATGAAAGTGTAGAATTTGGTGTTCCTTAATTGTGAAGAATGAATGTAAATCATGTTCTTAGTAAGGGATTATCCTTTTGTTTAGGCCTATTTTCAGTTCAAAACAAAGAACTTCTATAAATGAGTTACAACTGCCTGAAGTACATTTATTAGGATTATTGATTGGAATTTGAATTTTGAAACAAACAAAAAATGATTAAAATAAGTTTGAAGTTTACTTGTGCAGTACAATTGATACCGTTTGTGTTATTATGTGAATATTTAGAACTTTGAAATTACAAAAAAAAGCAATATCAAGAAGAAAAAGAAAAAAAACTTTAAAAATTAAACATAACCTTAATCTTTAACTACATGCTTTACGCTTATCAAAACTCATATTACTGTATTCTCAGTAAGTAAGAATAGTCATTTCCAAAATACCGGTACATACAGGAAATTGAATTGAAATTTCCTGTAAAAAGCACTTTCTTTCAACATTTAAATTTTAGTTAATAAAGTAGTATTTAAGGTAAAGAGCTGAAATAAAATTGGCTGTGGAATACAATTTAGTTGTAACTCTGATTTTGAATTTATTAAATTGAACTGTAAATAAGCAAAAAGATAATTCCTCACTAAAATATTACATAATTTACACTCATACTCACAATTAGGAAACTTATACAATTTCTACAATTTCATTGCAATGTTGTGTCATCTAATGTCTAAAACACAATTTATTAAAATTTCCCAAATAAAAAGTAAGTCCTTACATCACTATGACCAATACATAAATGAAATGCCTAAAAGGGAAGTCATCCATTAATTATAAACATTGCACTGACAAAGAAACAAATTCTTAAATAAAACCAATCAAGAGATCATGTGAGCCTTGAGCACTCTAACCAACTCCAAGACTACATTAATTTTTACTTATCCTCAGTAGCTGTATGAGCTTTTTATGTGAAATGAATAATTTTTGGCTTTCTGTGTTTTAATTGTTACTATGTTTTTTTTACAAACAGATTGTGTCTCAAAGTCCTTTCCTGAGTCGGTTGAAGCAACAGAAACTATGATGAAGAGTGAAATGTCCAGGTACCTGCAATATGCCCCTGAAAGACACGGAGGTGGAGGGAGGAAAGAAAAAAGAAAGAGGCAGGATGAGGACATTTCAAATTCCATTCCAGATGCTCAAAATAAATAAATGCTCTTTTCATCTTGTTTTTAATTACTCATATTGACCAAATAATTGTATGGCAGGTTAGGTCAAACCAAAGATTTTAAAATTGGTATTTGCCGCTTTTCCGCCAAACATATAGCATTTAGGAGAGGTTAGCCTTGAGTCAGAATAATGTGTCTGGGTAAGGTGACATGTGTGAACTGTTAGTGAGCTAGTACATTAAAAATCCTGCTCGGCATGTCTGCTCTCATGTTTGTCCTGAATATGCATTTGACTTTCATCCTAATCAAATATTTTAATAAATGTCTTTCAATCTTCTTTTTCTCTAAAAAGTGTGTGGAGCATCCAACAAAAATGTGTTTTATTTACATATGAAAGAGCTGACCAACTTATAAACAGAAGCGATACAATGTACTGGTTGTTAGTCTACCAAATTGCTTCGAGCTTTTTAAATAATTAGAATTTAACTGTTGAGAGTGGAGAAATATTAATTACTTGAGTTAAAGTGTCCTAATCTGTTTCTCAAATGATTTTTATGCCCCACTTACGATAGTAGAGGAGCATTATGTTTTCTGGTCTGTGCGTCTGTCCGTTCGTTCTTTTGTCCGTCTGTCTGTCCCGCTTCAGGTTATAGTTTTTGGTCAAGGTAGTTTTTGATGAAGTTGAAGTCCAATCAACTTGAAACTTAGTACACATATTCCCTATGATATGATCTTTCTAATTTTAATGCCAAATTAGAGTTTATACCCCAATTTCATGGTCCACTGAACATAGAAAATGATAGTGCGAGTGGGGCATCCGTGTACTATGGACATATTTTTGTTATCATATTCCTTTTGAGGTCATCAGGCATGGTCGCCTTTTTTCATGTCGTCACACTAGGACAATTAAGAAGAAACCAAGAGAGTTTGAGGTAATAATTAAATTTCAACCAATCATTTGCAGAGAACAGATATTTCACTAAATATTTTTCTCACACTAATCAAGAAATGTGAAAATAGCACAAACATTAGAGAAACTAATTATCAACATTCTCAACGTTGTATCAACTATGAATTTTCAACGTTGAATGAACGTTGATACTTAAGGGCAAACGATACAGTTTTGATCCCGTATTTACATTTTGATAAAAATTTCCATATAGACTATTTTTTACCTGATTAAATCAAATATGTAATAAAAAATATACCTTCATGTGCTACTTTTTGAGTAAAATGAGATCGAAATTTTGTATATTTGCTCAAAATTCGGATTTGTAGCCGTATTTTCCCGTTCGAAAGAAAGACATAACTTTTTTGTTTTAAAAGATAAACACAAATTGTTTTTTGTTAAATAATTTGTAATTTCTGTATTTTATAAGTATCCTAAAAATTCATACATTTTTTATTCAGAAATGACTCATATTTATCAAATGTTCATAAATGTAGAAAAAAGCACCATTTTTGCTGTATATTTATCAAATTTAAAAAATGCACTATTTACGTTTTCATGAAAATTAGCACACATAATCTTCTCGCGTAATCAAACCAAATGGCATTTTAAAAAGAGGGTCCATGAGCTCGTTTTCAAGTCAAATAAGTTTGAATGATAAAAATCAGTCGAAAACTGAATCTTTTCCCGATAAGTCATAGTTTGACGTCGCGAAAATAACAATTTACGTTAGCAACGTCATTACCTCCCCTGTAACTGTATCGTATGCCCTTAACGTATCAATGCAACGTTGTATTTTCAACGTTGAAATGACCTTTCATTTTCAACCTATAATTCAACGTTGTTTCAACGTTTCAGCATGACGTTGTTTCAACGTTGAAGCAACGTTGATGTGCCCGCTGGGAAGTCGTCTGCAGAGTTTTATGGTTTTAATAAAACTGATAAACTAATACAAATTCAACACATCATAAGACCGAATTATATCGGTATGCATCTGTTAAGGTAATTAAGTTCTTCAGTGACTTTAGATAAACAATTTCTTAACATTACACATGCCTGCTATTTGAACTTTCAAATACCATGGTGTATACTTGTAATTCACCTTTGGGTGATTTGTTTTCATCCATGACATAACAGGAGATTTAAATATAATTCTTAAACTTTTATACGTGTTAATGATAAAAAATATATATTATTTATAATTTACATATTTTCTCAGGCACAACACTCGCATCAAACAAAAACTCTATAAGGGCCCCTTTACTTATTTGCATATACGGAAACTATCGAGAAGTTGTTGCAACGAAACAATTACATACACTGTGCAAGCAATAAATACTATATGTCAAAGGCACAGAAGTACACTTTTATTTAAAAAAAGATGATAAACACTTAAGCAATATTGAACAGCTTTTAAAACATAACTGTCTGTAGTTTCATTTTACATACGGTTCAAGGAAAAACAAATTTATTTTTAGATCAATAACAACATGTCCTATTTAAATTTCTTATGTCATGAAGGTGTAAAACGCCACACAAAAAAAAAAAAAAAAAAATAACAGACCGAACTTTGTTTTTAGTTTTTGTTGAAAGAATTTAAACAATATTATATGAGAAAAATATGTATTTCATAGAACTCAACGTGCACATATGGACCACAATCTTTTTTCTGGGCTTTCGAGTTTTTTCACAGAAAGGAGGAGTACAGTGTTATTTTTAATCTTCGTTCTGTAAAATACATTTTGTAATATATGTTCATCACTTCCGGTTGAATTAATAATGGCGTTTATATTTCCTTGTTCTGAAATAAAACACTTCTTAGACATGTTAGATATCGTAAGTAATAAATTAATTACAAATTGTTAACCTGTTTTAAAAGTTTATATATGCAATATTCCAAACAACAAAAGAGTTCGATAATAATCTTAGAAGAAACTGTTAAAAATAAGGCTCAATAACGTCGAGAACTGTATAATCAAAACACAATTACATATATTTTTGATATATATCCGAGTCATACTGTTATTATTTGCTGTTTTCGTATTTATACGATAAATATTCTTTGTTTGTTGACCTATTTATGATTGTGAACTTGACAATTGAAATTTGACGACTGCTACTAAAGATGGATATAATTTGTAAAATATTATTTTTGTCAATAATTTTCAGTTGTGTTTTTTTCAGACAATTAGTAACCAGTGACAGAAAGTGAAAAGTAAATATGACTGAGACTAACAAGGAAGTTATAAACAGCTATGATTACCAGGTAAATATGTAAACTGCTGAAAGTACTTGGTTACCAGTATATAAGTCTTACTAGATTGATTCTAATTCAATGGTTGATTATTTTTATACGACCGCAAAAAAAAATTTGGGGTCGTATAATGCTAGCACGTCGTCGTCGTCGTCTGTGTCGTAGTCATCATCCGAAGACATTTGGTTTCCGGACAATAACTTTAATTTAAGTGTACGGATCTCTATGAAATTTATCAAAAGGATCAGTACCACAAAAGGAAGGTTGGGATTGTTTTTGGGGGTGATGGTCTCAACCGTTTAGGAATTAGGGGCCAAAAAGGGGCCCAAAATAAGCATTTTTCTAGTTTCAGGACAATAACTTGTGTATAAATATTTTGATTGTTTTGAAATTGTACCACATGGTTTAATACCACTTGTGTTTAAGTGTATTGATGTCTCTTACATTGTACCACATTTTACAAAAAAAAAAATTTCGTCAAATGTTAATTTTTTGGGAAAAGGGGATGGGGTTAAAAAAAATTGGGGGGAGGGTAATTTTTTTCCCTCAAGAATTAAGAAATTAAAAACAAAATTTCTTCAACTATTTTTTTTTTGAAAAAGGGTGGGAGGGGGGATTATTTCTTTTGGGGAGGGTGGGGGGTAAAATTTTTTCTCCTCAAGATTTAAGAAATTGTCAATTTTCGGGGTCACAATTTATTTTGCTAATTCTTTGTACATATTCTGAAAACAGATTTACTAAGTACTGCGCAACAGCACAGTGTATTGCACAAAAGCAAGAAATCTTCAATTGAATATAAATTCAAATCATATAACCAATTTCAAGTTCTTTGACTACATTTATTTTGTTTCAGAAACCTATAATGTGTCAAATATTTAATTACAATCCAAATTCAGACCTGTATCAAGCTTGAAAATTGTGTCAATTTGTGCCTCAACTGTTCAGGGTTGGACCTCTGGGGTCGTATCCAGCTGCGCTCGGCGAAGCAGTTTATTACTTTTGTCATTGTATTGTCTCTGTTTTTGAACATCGGTAAACTACTATCGCCTCAATCTATTGCGCATATGATTTTCGATTGCCTACTTTGGTAAGTCAAATCGAAATTTACTCCTGAAAATATGAGAAATAGGTTACGTCTGATAAAAAGTTTGTTATCTCAACGAAATGCATTACAATTTATTTTTTCAATAGTCAAAACATAGGGCTGTGCGTCATATTTTCAACATTTATATGCCCTAACTTCTAAGGGTTTAAACTTCTTTAACTACCCATCACTTCACTTTGGGTTTTACTCATAATTCAATTTGACCGCTATCCATGTGTATTTATACTTGTAACATTCCAAAGTTATATCTCTATATGATGAAACATAGAGCTCAAATCCGGGAACCAGTACGTAAACAAAACAAAATATCTATGAATATTATATATCTTCTCAAAAGAGAGTACAACAGCTAAGTGCAACCTATACTAACATTTATTCAAATAGAAAATTCTTGGAAAACACATTTTCTCGCAACAATACTTATTTAATATATGAATTCACTAAAAGTTTTATAGAACTGACTGCTAAAATCAGTTTTTTGCACAACTTCAAAGCAGATTTATTATTTTTCTATACAGAAGACCTTTTAAGTAATAAAATCATAGCCATTACAGGTTTAATTATCTGTTTTATGACCAAGGGTTAGGGATTGTGCTCTGTTTTTTTCCAGCTGGGGCCTCATATTAGGTAGATAATTTCTATGGCGTACGGAAAGGGTCAAAAGTAAATTATTTCGCATATGCTACAGTTAATACAGCATATGCTATATAAACTACAGCTTAAGCTATAATTTATGTACCCTATGCTGTAATTAATGTCGCTTAGGCTATAATATATAGCATATGCTGTAATTTATACAGCATATGCTATAATTAATTCAGCATATGCTATATTAAATGCAGCCTATGCTGTAATAAATAGCATATGCAGCTTAAGCGTCCAGTTGACGTACCATAAGGTTCAAAAGAAAATACAGATTACGCTATAATTGTTGAAACATGTACATTATTTACATTTAAGTTATAACAGTCCCGAAAGGGTCAAAAGTAAATGTAGCATAAGCTGTATTGTGCCATATGGTTATAAGGTGGGGTTACTGTCAATCACAAATGATTCTATTATATATTTACTGTCAATCACTCTTCAACTTTGAAGGCTATTCACAAATTAGGATAACGCCCATCAGAACCACATTTTGTTTAGGATGGGTGAAAATTGAAAACATTATGATTTAAGTAATTGATAGTCGAGTTCAGAGAGTTAATGAAATATTCGGAATATTTACATAAAATTATATCATGATTATCTTAGAATTATATTTAATGTAGCACAATACAAAAGCAACTAAATTTTATCAAAATTTAATTAAGGTCTTTCCTTTTTTCAAAAGGGAAAGACCTTACTGTATTCTTCTGATTATTATTATTAAGGTCTTTCCTTTTCCAAAGGAAAGACCTTACTGTATTCTTCTGATTATTAAGGTCTTTCCTTTTCCAAAGGAAAAGACCTTACTGTATTCTTCCGATTATTATTATTATTATTATTATTAAGGTCTTTCCTTTTTCAAAAGGGAAAGACCTTACTATATTCTTCTGATTATTATTATTATTATTATTATTATTATTATTATTATTATTATTATTATTCTTTTTCCGCCAAACTTTGACGAAGTTAGCAGCCTTAGCCGTAAGACGTGTTGCTTTCATGTTCACACTTTGTATCGGTGTCATGAATACCTATCTGGAACTCACCCTGTGAGTCAAAAAATTTTGTCGGTTCGGAGTAATCCCTCCAAAACCAAAAAACCTTGTTATCATTCAAACACCGTAACCGTAATAGGTAGAAAAAAACCGAAGGGTGAAATTTGTTCAGGACCAGACCCCGGTTCTTCGTTACATTTGGATCGAAAAGATTCAACGACTCGTTGGTAGGGTTATGCCCCTATGAAAATGAACCGGTGTCGGTTGGCCACTGAAACTCAGAAACCGTAAGTCGTAGACACCTAGGATCTTCACCAATGATCATCAATTGATGTGACTTTGAAAAATACCTCAAGGTCAAATTTGTATGTTTACCTTGACCTTTGACCTAACACCTTGTTTTGGGATAATCTCAGAAACCATTATACTTACAGAAGTTTTGAATAGTGGGAAATGTTTGGGTCATTAATGCGCAACTTCGTTACATTTTGACCGAAAAGATTTGACCTTTCTATAAGGGGCATAACCCCTAGTTTAGGTTTCTAAAAAGACAAAATCAGCTTTTACTGTTAAACCAAAGGTCCTAGACCCATGGGGTCTTCAATGATGACATTTGGGACCAATGACCTTGACAAAGGTCACAAGGTCAAAGGTCAAGGTCATGTCCCAGATAGCGAATTATGTGTTTTTGACCTTATTTAAAGGATTTTTAGTGTGTTTTAAAGCTTTTTAAGTTGACCTTGACCTTTGAACTTTCAACATTTTATTGGATATCTCAAAAACGATTATACTTACAGAAATAGTAAATAGTGAAAAATGTTTAGGTGACTAAGGCACAACTTTTTTACATTACGACCGAAGAGATTTGACATATCATTAAGGGGCATTACCCCCGTTAACGCTTTCTGAAAAACTAAATTAGCTTTAACTCTTGAACTAAAGGTCCTAAACCCATGGGGTCTTTTATAATGACATTGTGGACCAATGACTTTCACAAAGGTCACAAGGTCAAAAGTCAAGGTCATGTCCTAAATAGCGAATTTGTTGTTTTTTGTCATATTTTAACGGTTTTATGTGTGTTTGAGAGCTTTTCAATGCATTTTATGTCTATTGGGACATGTATTTTACATTACGAAAAGAAAAGACCTCTCAATTGTTCAAGAACAATTGACATTTTAATTATTATTCTTTTTGTTCCGCCAAACTTTGACAAAATTTCCCTCCGTAACCGTAAGCCATGTCGCTTTCAGGTTCACACTTTGTATCGGTGTCATAAATACCTATCCGAAACTCACTCTGTGAGACAAAAAATTTTGTCGTTTCGGAGTAATCCCTCCGAAACCTTAAAACCTTGTTATCATTTAAACACCGTAACCGTAATTGGTACAGAAAAACGAAGGGTGAAATTTGTTCAGGACCAGACCCCGGTTCTTCGTTACATTTGGATTGAAAAGATTCAACGACTCATTGGTAGGGTTATGCCCCTTTGAAAATTAACCGCAATCGGTTGGCCCCCAAAACTCAGAAACCGTAAGTCGTAGACACCTAGGATCTTCACAAATGATCATCAATTGATGTGACTCTGAAAAATATCTCAAGGTCAAATTTGTATGTTGATCTTGACCTTTGACCTAACACCTTGTTATGAGATAATCTCAGAAACCATTATCCTTACAGAAGTTTTGAATAGTGGAAAATGTTTGGATCATTAAGTCGCAACTTCGTTACATTTTGACCGAATTGATTTGACCTTTCTATAAGGGGCATAACCCCTAGTTTATGTTTCTAAAAAGACAAAATCAGCTTTTACTGTTAAACCAAAGGTGCTAGACCCATGGGGTCTTCAACGATGACATATGGGACCAATGACCTTGACAAAGGTCAAAAGGTCAAAGGTCAAGGTCACGTCCCAGATAGCGAATTATGTGTTTTTGACCTTTTTTAAAGGATTTTTAGTGTGTTTTAAAGCTTTTTGAGGTTGACCTTGACCTTTGACCTTAAAACTTATTTATTGGATATCTCAAAAACGATAATACTCACAGAAATAGTAAATAGTGAAAAATAATTTGGAAATAAAGGCGCAACTTTTTTACATTTTGACCAAAGAGATTTGACCTATCTGTAAGGGGCAAAACCCATAATAACTGTTTTAGGAAAGACAAAATAAGCTTAAACTCATGAACCAAAGGTCATAGACCCATTTGGCCTTTAGTTATGACATCGTGGACCAATGACCTTGACAAAGGTCATAAGTTCAAAAGTCAAGGTCACGTCCCAAATTCCGAATTATGTGTTTTTGACCATATTTTAAGAGTTGTGTGTGTGTTTTATAGCTTTTCAATGCCTTATACGCTTATTTAAACATATATTTTACATAATGAAAAGGAAAGACCTCTCAATTGTTCAAGAACAATTGACATTTTAATTATTATTATTCTTTTTCCGCCAAACTTTGACGAAGTAAGCAGCCTTAACCGTAAGACGTGTTGCTTTCAGGTTCACACTTTGTATCGGTGTCATAAATACCTATCCGGAACTCACCCTGTGAGTCAAAAAATTTTGTCGGTTCGGAGTAATCCCTCCGAAACCTAAAAACCTTGTTATCATTTAAACACTGTAACCGTAATAGGTAGAAAAAAACCGAAGGGTGAAATTTGTTCAGGACCAGACCCCGGTTCTTCGTTACATTGGATCGAAAAGATTCAACGACTCATTGGTAGGGTTATGCCCCTTTGAAAATTAACCGCAGTCCGTTGGCCACCAAAACTCAGAAACCGTAAGTCGTAGACACCTAGGATCTTCACCAATCATCATCAATTGATGTGACTCTGAAAAATATCTCAAGGTCAAATTTGTATGTTTACCTTGACCTTTGACCTAACACCTTGTTATGGGATAATCTCAGAAACCATTATACTTACAGAAGTTTTGAATAGTGGAAAATGTTTAGATCATTAGGTCGCAACTTCGTTACAGTTTGACCGAAAAGATTTGACCTTTCTATAAGGGGCATAACCCCTAGTTTATGTTTCTAAAAAGACAAAATCAGCTTTTACTGTTAAACCAAAGGTCCTAGACCCATGGGGTCTTCAACAATGACATTTGGGACCAATGACCTTGACAAAGGTCACAAGGTCAAAGGTCAAGGTCATGTCCTATTTAGTGAATTATGTGTTTTTGACCTTATTTAAAGGATCTTTAGTGTGTTTTGAAGCTTTTTAAGGTTGACCTTGACCTTTGACCTTACAACATTTTATTGGATATCTCAAAAAAACGATTATACTTACAGAAATAGTAAATAGTGAAAAATGTTTAGGTGACTAAGGCACAACTTTTTTACATTATGACCGAAGAGATTTGACATATCATTAAGGGGCATAACCCCAATTAACGTTTTCTGAAAAAACTAAATTACCTTTAACTCTTGAACTAAAGGTCCTAGACCCATGGGGACTTTTATATTGAAATCTTGGACCAATGACCTTCACAAAGGTCACAAGGTCAAAAGTCAAGGTCATGTCCTACATAGCGAATTTGTTGTTTTTTGTCATATTTTAACGGTTGTATATGTGTTTTAGAGCTTTTCAATGCATTTTACGTCTATTGGGACATGTATTTTACATTACGAAAAGGAAAGACCTCTCAATTGTTCAAGAACAATTGACATTTTAATTAAGGTCTTTCCTTTTCCAAAAGGGAAAGACCTTACTGTATTTCTTCTGTTGATTATTATTATTATTATTATTATTTTTCCGCCAAACTTTGACGAAGTTAGCAGCCTTAACCGTAAGACATGTCGCTTTCATGTTCACACTTTGTATCGGTGTCATGAATACCTATCCGGAACTCACCCTGTGAGTCGAAAAATTTTGTCGGTTCGGAGTAATCCCTCCGAAACCCAAAAAACTTGTTATCATTTAATTAAGGTCTTTCCTTTTCCAAAAGGAAAGACCTTACTGTATTCTTCTGATTATTATTATTAAGGTCTTTCCTTTTCCAAAAGGAAAGACCTTACTGTATTCTTCTGATTATTATTATTATTATTATTATTATTATTATTCTTTTGTTCCGCCAAACTTTGACAAGATTTGCCTCCGTAACCATAAGCCATGTCGCTTTCAGGTTCACACTTTGTATCGGTGTCATAAATACCTATCCGAACTCACCCTGTGAGTCAAAAATTTTGTCGGTTCGGAGTAATCCCTCCGAAACCTTAAAACCTTGTTATCATTTAAACACCGTAACCGTAATAGGTACAAAAACCGAAGGCTAAAATTTGTTCAGGACCAGACCCGGTTCTTCGTTACATTTGGATTGAAAAGATTCAACGACTCATTGGTAGGGTTATGCCCCTTTGAAAATTAACCGCAGTCGGTTGGCCCCAAAACTCAGAAACCGTAACACGTAGACACCTAGGATCTTCACCAATCATCATCAATTGATGTGACTCTAAAAAATATCTCAAGGTCAAATTTGTATGTTGACCTTGACCTTTGACCTAACACCTTGTTATGGGATAATCTCAGAAACCATTATACTTACAGAAGTTTTGGATAGTGGAAAATGTTTGGGTCATTAAGGCGCAACTTTGTTACATTTGACCGAAGAGATTTGACCTTTCTGTAAGGGGCATAACCCCTGTTTTAGGTTTCTGAAAAGACAAAATCAGCTTTTACTATATAACCAAAGGTCCTAGACCCATGGGGTCTTCAGCAATGACATTGGGGACTAATGACCTTGACAAAGGTCAAAAGGTCAAGGTCATGTCCCAGATAGCGAATTATGTGTTTTGACCTTTTTAAAGGATTTTTAGTGTGTTTTAAAGCATTTTGAGGTCGACCTTGACCTTTGACCTTAAAACTTGTTTATTGGATATCTCAAAAACGATTATACTTACAGAAATAGTAAATAGTGAAAAATAATTGGGACATAAAGGCGCAACTTTTTACAGTTTGACCAAAGAGATTTGACCTATCCGTAAGGGCATAACCGCTGTTAACTGTTTTAGGAAAGACAAAATAACCTTTAACTCATGAACCAAGGTCCTAGACCCATTAGGTCTTTTGTTATGACATCGTGGACCAATGACCTTGACAAAGGTCAAAGGTCAAAGGTCAAGGTCATGTCCCAGATAGCGAATTATGTGTTTTGACCTTTTTAAAGTATTTTAGTGTGTTTTAAAGCTTTTAGAGGTTGACCTTGACCTTTGACCTTAAAATTTATTTATTGCATATCTCAAAACGATTATACTTACAGATATAGTAAATAGTGAAAATAATTGGGACATAAAGGCGCAACTTTTTACAGTTTGACCAAAGAGATTTGACCTATCCGTAAGGGGCATAACCCCTGTTAACTGTTTTAGGAAAGACAAAATAACCTTTAACTCATGAACCAAGGTCCTAGACCCATTAGGTCTTTTGTTATGACATCGTGGACCAATGACCTTGACAAAGGTCAAAGGTCAAAGGTCAAGGTCATGTCCCAGATTGCGAATTATGTGTTTTGACTTTTTAAAGTATTTTTAGTGTGTTTTAAAGCTTTTAGAGGTTGACCTTGACCTTTGACCTTAAAATTTATTATTGCATATCTCAAAAACGATTATACTTACAGATATAGTAAATAGTGAAAAATAATTGGGACATAAAGGCGCAACTTTTTACATATTGACCGAAGAAATTTGACCTATCTGTAAGGGCATAACCCCAATTAACTGTTTCTGAAAATACAAAATTAGCTTTTACTCTTGAACCAAAGGTCCTAGACCCATGGGGTCTTTTGTAATGACATCGTGGACCAATGACCTTGACAAAGGTCAAAAGTCAAGGTCATGTCCCAAATTCCGAATTATGTGTTTTCGACCATATTTTAAGAGTTTTGTGTGTGTTTTAGAGCTTTTCAATGCATTATACGCTTATTTAAACATATATTTTACATAATGAAAAGGAAAGACCTCTCAATTGTTCAAGAACAATTGACATTTTAATTATTATTATTATTATTATTATTATTCTTTTTGTTCCGCCAAACTTTGACAAAATTTCCCTCCGTAACCGTAAGCCATGTCGCTTTCAGGTTCACACTTTGTATCGAGTCATAAATACCTATCCGAACTCACCCTGTGAGTCAAAAATTTTGTCGGTTCGAGTAATCCCTCGAAACCTTAAAACCTTGTTATCATTTAAACACCGTAACCGTAATAGGTAGAAAAAACCGAAGGCTGAAATTTGTTCAGGACCAGACACGGTTCTTCGTTACATTTGGATTGAAAAGATTCAACGACTCATTGGTAGGGTTATGCCCCTTTGAAAATTAACCGCAGTCGGTTGGCCCCCAAAACTTAGAAACCGTAAGTCGTAGACACCTAGGATCTTCACCAATCATCATCAATTGATGTGACTCTGAAAATATCTCAAGGTCAAATTTGTATGTTGACCTTGACCTTTGACCTACCACCTTGTTATGGGATAATCTCAGAAACCATTATACTTACAGAAGTTTTGAATAGTGGAAAATGTTTGGATCATTAAGTCGCAACTTCGTTACATTTTGACCGAACAGATTTGACCTTCCTATAAGGGGCATAACCCCTAGTTTATGTTTCTAAAAAGACAAAATCAGCTTTTACTGTTAAACCAAAGGTCCTAGACCCATGGGGTCTTCAACGATGACATTTCGGACCAATGACCTTGTCAAAGGTCACAAGGTCAAAAGTCAAGGTCATGTCCCAGAGAGCGAATTATGTGTTTTTGACCTTATTTAAAGGATTTAAAGTGTGTTTTAAAGCTTTTTAAGGTTGACCTTGACCTTTGACCTTTCAACATTTTATTGGATATCTCAAAAACGATTATACTTACAGAAATAGTAAATAGTGAAAAATGTTTAGGTGACTAAGGCACAACTTTTTTACATTATGAACGAAGAGATTTGACTTATCATTAAGGGGCATAACCCCTGTTAACGCTTTCTGAAAAAACTAAATTAGCTTTAACTCTTGAACTAAAGATCCTAGACCAATGGGGTCTTTTATAATGACATCATGGACCAATGACCTTCACAAAGGTCACAAGGTCAAAAGTCAAGGTCATGTCGTAAAAAGCGAATTTGTTGTTTTTTGTCATATTTTAACGGTTTTATGTGTGTTTGAGAGCTTTTCAATGCATTTTACGTCTGTTGGGACATGTATTTTACATTACGAAAAGGAAAGACCTCTCAATTGTTCAAGAACAATTGACATTTTAATTATTATTATTATTATTATTATTATTATTCTTTTTGTTCCGCCAAACTTTGACAAAATTTCCCTCCGTAACCATAAGACGTGTCGCTTTCATGTTCACACTTTGAATCGGTGTCATAAATACCTATCCGGAACTCACCCTGTGAGTCGTAAAATTTTGTCGGTCCGGAGTTATCCCTCCGAAACCTAAAAACCTTGTTATCATTCAAACACCGTAACCGTAATAGGTACAAACAAACCGAAGGGTGAAATTTGTTCAGGATCAGACCCCGGTTCTTCGTTACATTTGGATCGAAGAGATTCAACGACTCATTGGTAGGGTTATGCCCCTTTGAAAATTAACCGCAGTCGGTTGGCCCCCAAAACTCAGAAACCGTAAGTCGTAGACACCTAGGATCTTCACCTATCATCATCAATTGATGTGACTCTGAAAAATATCTCAAGGTCAAATTGGTATGTTGACCTTGACATTTGACCTTACACCTTGTTATGGGATAATCTCAGAAACCATTATACTTACAGAAGTTTTGAATAGTGGAAAATGTTTGGGTCATTCAGTCGCAACTTCGTTACATTTTGACCGAAAAGATTTGACCTTTCTGTAAGGGGCATAACCCCTGTTTAAGGTTTCTGAAAAGACAAAATCAGCTTTTACTATATAACCAAAGGTCCTAGACCCATGGGGTCTTCAGCAATGACATTGGGGACTAATGACCTTGACAAAGGTCAAAAGGTCAAAGGTCAAGGTCATGTCCCAGATAGCGAATTATGTGTTTTTGACCTTTTTAAAAGGATTTCTAGTGTGTTTTAAAGCTTTTTGAGGTTGACCTTGACCTTTGACCTTAAAACTTATTTATTGGATATCTCAAAAACGATAATACTTACAGAAATAGTAAATAGTGAAAAATAATTGGGACATAAAGGCACAACTTTTTTACATTTGACCGAAGAGATTTGACCTATCCGTAAGGGGCATAACCCCTGTTAACTGTTTTAGAAAAGCCAAAATAAGCTTTAACTCATGAACCAAAGGTCCTAGACCCATGGGGTCTTTTGTTATGACATCGTGGACCAATGACCTTGACAAAGGTCACAAGGTCAAAGGTCAAGGTCATGTCCAAGATAACGAATTATGTGTTTTTGACCTTATTTAAAGTATTTTCGGTGTGTTTTTAAGATTTTTAAGGTCGACCTTGACCTTTGACCTAACCACTTTTTCTTGGATATCTCAAAAACGATTATACTTACAGAAATCGTAAATAGTGAAAAATATGTTTGGGTCATAGAGGCAAAACTTTTTTACATTATGACCAAAGAGATTTGACCTATCTGTAAGGGGCATAACCCCAAATAACTGTTTCTGAAAAGACAAAATTAGCTTTTACCCTTGAACCAAAGGTCCTAGACCCATGGGGTCTTTTATAATGACATCCTTGACCAATGACCTTGACAAAGGTCATAAGGTCAATGTCAAGGTCATGTCCCAAACAGCGGATTTTGTGTTTTTTGCCATATTTTAAGGGTTTTAAGTGTGTTAAAGAGCTTTTCAATGCATTCTACGCCTATTGAAACATATATTTTACATTATGAAAAGGAAAGACCTCTCAATTGTTCAAGAACAATTGACATTTTAATTATTATTATTATTATTATTATTAGTATTATTCTTTTTGTTCCGCCAAACTTTGACAAAATTTCCCTCCGTAACCATAAGACGTGTCGCTTTCATGTTCACACTTTGTATCGGTGTCATAAATATCTATCCGGAACTCACCCTGTGAGTCGTAAAATTTTGTCGGTCCGGAGTTATCCCTCCGAAACCTAAAAACCTTGTTATCATTCAAACACCGTAACCGTAATAGGTACAAAAAAACCGAAGGGTGAAATTTGTTCAGGACCAGACCCTGGTTCTTCGTTACATTTGGATCGAAAAGATTCAACGACTCATTGGTAGGGTTATGCCCCCATGGAAATTAACTGATGTCGGTTGGCCACTAAAACTCTTCAAAAAGGATCTTCACCAATGATCATCAATTGATGTGACTTTGAAAAATACCTCAAGGTCAAATTTGTATGTTGACCCTGACCTTTGACCTAACACCTTGTTATGGGATAATCTCAGAAACCATTATACTTACAGAAGTTTTGAATAGTGGGAAATGTTTGGGTCATTAAGTTGCAACTTCGTTACATTTGACCGAAAAGATTTGACCTTTCTGTAAGGGGCATAACCCCTAGTTTATGTTTCTAAAAAGACAAAATCAGCTTTTACTGTTAAACCAAAGGTCCTAGACCCATGGGGTCTTCAACAATGACCAATGACCTTGACAAAGGTCACAAGGTCAAAGGTCAAGGTCATGTCCCAGAATTATGTGTTTTTAACCTTATTTTAAGGATTTTTAGTGTGTTTTAAAGCTTTTTAAGGTTGACCTTGACCTTTGACCTTTCAACATTTTATTGGATATCTCAAAAACGATTATACTTACAGAAATAGTAAATAGTGAAAAATGTTTAGGTGACCTCTCAATTGTTCAAGAACAATTGACATTTTAATTTTCATCTGTTTTTGTTACTTCTTTTAACAATTAATGTTGCTGATGTTTATACTAGAATTTCTTAAGGATAATGTAATAAATATGAATTCTTATTAAAAGAATTCAATATTTCATTTTCAAACTGCAAAATAAAAAATATATACTTGGAGTAAAACACCATATTGTCATTGTATACAATATATATTTCTAGAAATCCCTATAAAGATCATCTAAACTGACCAACTGATCATTTTGTGTACACATGCATAACTTACTTTTTGTAACAAAATGCAAAAACAAAATATATTATTTTATGTACTAAGAGGAATAAAATCAATTTTGAAAATGCAATGTAATTAAACTTCTGATATTATTTATTGTAACTGTTTATCATAATAAGCGGAGTTTTGACCATATCAGTAGCAACCGTGACTTACAGCAAGGTCAGTGATGATATAACATCTCCCGCCAGATGTATATTGATGCGTAGGTGTATGCATTTTCTTTGTATATTTAGAATTGCTGAAATGAAATGCTTTCTTACTGGTCAAAACTGATTTATGATGAAAGGCCAATCCTGAAGTATCCAAATGGTACATGTGTGAATTATATTGAAGTAAATGGGGTACAAGTAGGAAAATTCTTATTTATTCAATTTTGACACATTCATTTTTGACATTAAAATGTAGTTTTAAATGAAATTAGCTACAGTACTAGAAGTGTGCCCCTATATGCCTGATTTTCACACATGTTGTTCCTTGAACAGTTATCTTCAACATATAGTCTCAGATCCAACAAGCATCAATAGAACAAATGTTATACCCAATTAAATTTAGTGATCTCTTATAAACTGAGGTTGACATCTTCATTGAAGGTTTATGAGAGAATGAAATGCAATAGGGAAAATCTGAGACATGGTTTCGGAGTTCAAACTGTGTTGTACAAGAATCTTTAAAATATTTTGGAATTGAATGAAAAACAAAGAAGCTTATTTCATTCAAGTGTGGACATCACAATATAGCAACTAATTATGTGTAAATTATGTCATAATGAAATTCTCATCATTTTAAATACACAGAATTTTGAAATCGGGTTTTTTGCAATCGATTCCTAAATTTATTTGAAAGAAGTAAAACCATAAAAAAATAGTTCGACATTTAGACTGATATGGCACTTTAATCTTTCTTCTTTCTTTTGGTACCCTATAAAATTTAAAGCTGGATGTAAGAGATTACATCCGTTTAAAGTTGTCTGATTAGGGGTAAAATAATCTTTGTATTGTGCTACCGAGAGAAAGAATAGTGTAGACAATGATACCGAATCCCTCAACATTTCAGGCAAACAACCAAGATAAAGGTACGGGTACGAAAAACAATGCCTTTGAACGTCTTAAAGTCGCTGCGAGACTTTACAAAATTAGTAAAAATCACACCATACAGCAAGCACTAGTTATAAATTGTCTATTGTATGATGAACAAGAATGTGTCCATAGTACACGATGCCCCACTCGCACTATCATTTTCTATGTTCAGAGGACCGTGAAAATGGGAGAAAATCTCTAACTTGGCATTAAAATTAGAAAGATCATATCATAGGGAACATGTATTCTAAGTTTCAAGTTGATTGGACTTC